>WSYH01000124.1:0-120000 GCA_036426205.1 Ascaphus truei | reverse complement strand
GCTGTCCTGAAAAGCTGTGTAATACGGCAGGCATAAGCTTATAGGGGTCCCATGTCATAATGGACAAGAAGTAAACAGTGACACTTATTTACATGTCATTACCCAGAATCCCTAGCTGCAGTGGAGGCACTGTTTGCTAAGCGATATTGGGGAAAGTCTGAGACATGCAAATGCACCACAAGTGGTATTTTTATTTTCTGTAATATATTATAGAAACTATATAAAAAAAAAATGTTTTTATAAAATCGACATAACTTTCAGAAATGCTGCATTAGAAAATATTACAAATCAGAAACAACGGGGAAAACAACTGAATTGGAGAAATTCCTGGAATTATTAATGTTTTTTATATGGCACTTAAATGCAATTTGTTTTCCCTTTTACCCTTTCTTTCACCCCTTGATTTCTTGTACATTGTACTGTATAATTGTTAATAATTTCTCAATATGGTTCACTAATCTTGCTGTAAAATATAAGTTATTGTTTGTTTTTCTAATACTTCTCCAAGCTGAAAATGCGTTAGATTCAGAATGAACTGAAATGTGTTGCCAAATAAAAAGAATGTTTAAACGCTTCTTAACAGAATGAAAGTGAATAAATCAGCTTGCTTAATAATGCATTTTTTAATCTGCTTCCATCCATGCCAGAAAATGATTAGAGTGCAACTTAATATGATAATATATTATGTTACTATTAGATTAACTTAACCCCTTGTGTTGTAGGGAGGAGCAGAAAGACAAAAGCTTCTTCAACGCAGAGAGCAGAAACGCAAAAAATATTGACAAATGCCACAACCTCCTACGACTTCAGCGGCGGCCAACTCCAGTCCTCAGGTTTTAAGGATGTCCCTGCTTCAGCACAGGTGCCTCAATCAGTGGCTCAGTCAAAGACTGAGCCACTGCAGCTGATGAACCCACAAAACCGCTCACTGCAGCTGATGAACCCACAAAACATTTCAGTCAAAGACTGAGCCACCTGTACTGAAGCTGGGACCAATTGAGCCACCTGTGCTGAAGCTGGGTACCGCTAAATACTCCGACTGTCGGTGGCCATCGCCAGT
Organism: Ascaphus truei; assembly: GCA_036426205.1. Taxonomy (NCBI): domain Eukaryota; kingdom Metazoa; phylum Chordata; class Amphibia; order Anura; family Ascaphidae; genus Ascaphus; species Ascaphus truei. The sequence goes on along the minus strand of WSYH01000124.1, from coordinate 118,940 downwards.
CTGACCTACCCCTGACCTACCTGTACTTCATCCCAACGCGTACATCCTACCCCTCACTGCAGCTGATGAACCCACAAAATGTTTCAGACACGCTTTCTGACTTAGTTTTAGCATGGAAAATAGCCTTTGAAACCATCTGAACCTTATGTGATTAGCAAAGCCGTGAAGCATGGAATACAATGAACCTTCCTGGAGTGCGGATACAAAGGCAGCTCTGCCACCCACATTTATAGCCTCAACAGTCCACTCACGTCAGCTGCCCTTACAATGCCTACCGATGCTGGAAGGCGTTTCATAGCATGGCACCCATAGGGAACCATGCCTTTTCTAAGACAATGGGCTTTTGCACATCCCATGTTTTTTAACCTCTTAGCTGCCAGAGTGCTACATATAGCAAAGCAATGTAACTATATATTCCATCTGAAGCATAAAATAGTTTCTACTGAAATTAGACACAGTACCACTACTATTTTTAATGGCACTTTAACCATTGTCTACCAGAGCGTATGTAAACATATTATCAACGCACATCCCTCGAAAACCCCAACTATGTTTACTGCTCCTCTTATAGACAAGGCCACACACGCTGACAGCACGCTCATAGAAACTATAAGGCTGCGTCCATAGAGGGGCAGACCGCACGGACGCGTCCGGACGCTGAGCGATCAGGCTGCCTAAAGGCAGTGATCGCGTCTATACAGCAAGCGGGTGCGTGTGGGCGGGCGCGCGGAAGCAGGAGGGGGCACGCGATGCGTGTGAAATCAGTCAAAACTGATTTCTCGCGTGATAGAGTGGCCACGTGAGCAGTTCGCCCAATGAGGGCGAACCAGCTCCGTGACGTCAGTGGCCCGTCCATAGACACGCCCCCGGACGGGGCGCGGACTAAGGCCAGGGATAGCACCCGCTTTCCCTCAGCCTCCGCACGGCTGCATTGCCTATGGACGCAGCCTAAAGGTTTGACATTACTATGCATCGGCTGAGCTCTGCCAAACTGTAACTTCAGCCATTGTCTGCAAGCATCATTTGTACCCAATGCAGCAGAGTGGATTGGAACACTGGGAAGGAGCAGCTCAGTGAGTAACGACACCGAGAACACGGACACTGAGCTTGATTCAGGGGAGCCTGGTTCAATCCCCGGTGTCAGCGCATTGTGACTTTGGACAAGACACTTTCTCTCTCTGTGCCTAGAGTATCCCTCTCTCTCTGTGCCAAATCGTACTTGCTTTTGCCAGTCACATTTGAAAGCGGTACGAGAAGTTGTTATAATGAGTCAATAATGGGTATTACGGGAAAGAGAACCACCCACATAAGAATAGATTATATCAATTATTACATTCCTCACCCCCCCCCCCCTTTACTCTTTGTTTGTCAGAGAAATGCACAATAAATGTAAGAAACTGCAGAAAGATGAATGCTACATGGTGCAGACTTGTAATGGTGCATCACCACATAGCACCAAAGTACTGGAAGATATTTTTACAGAATACAACGTAGTAAATAAAGAGATCCAGTATAGTAATTATAATAATCATTTATATAAAAGGAAAGGATTGGGCACAAGTCCATTTATGGAGGAGAAAGTCCTACTGGAACTTTGGAAACTGAAAATGAACAAGTCAATGGGGCCAGATGGAATACATCCAAGCATATTGAAAGCGCTTAGGGGTGTGCTGGGAAAACCATTACCAGATCTATTTAACCAGTTACTATTAACAAGTGTAGTTCCAGATGACTGGAGAAGTGCAAACGTAGTTGCACAAAAGTGGAAGTAGGGAAGTGGCAGGTAAATACAGGCCAGTGAGTCTGACACCCCTAGTGGGGAAATTAATGGAAACATTGCTAAAAGATAGAATTGCTGACGATCTAAAGTCCAACAACCTACAAGATCCCAGGCAGCATGAGTTTACTGGGGGGGAATCATTTAAAACAAATGTAATTGATTTTGTTGAATGAGTGACTAAGCTCATAGATCATGGTAGAGCAGTAGTTATAGCTTAACTATACTGAAGTAAGGCCTTTGCATTGTCCTACATAGAAGACTGATGATCAAGTTGCAATGCTTGGGATTGGACCCCAAGGTGGTGGAATGGATAAGACATTGGTTGAGGATAGGCGACAGAGTTGTGGTAAAGGGATTTAGAGGAGGGGAAGGTAACCAGTGGAGAATACCTTAGGTATCTGTACTGGGAACAGTGCTCCTTAATATATTTATAAGTGACACATACAAAGGGTTTGGCGGGGAAAGTATGCCTTCTTGCAGATGACACAAAGATCTGCAATAGGGTTGAATATATCATATTCATATTCTTTTTTTAGGTATTGGTTCTCCCATACATCCAGGTAAAAGTCTGGAAATGAGAAGTTGCATGTAGCACTCCACAACCACAGACTGATATCTCTGTGTCTGCACCAACCTGGATTGGCCTTTTTCTAACCCCCACTGGTTGGATACAAATATTATCCCTTTATGCTTTCGAATGTATTACATTTTTGTTCACACACACGCACACGCACACGCACACGCACACGCACACGCACACACACACACAATCACCACTAATTTTTTTTTTCCGACTTAAATTTATTGATTTTTGTCCACATTCAGTTGTACATGTTGTCACAAGAATTCTCTTACATAAATGTCGTGCCCATGCCTTATGTCACACAAACCCAAAGACATGCAACATAAAACTCACCATGGGTGGGAAAGAGGGGGGGGGGGGGAGGGAGGGGGGGACAGGGGGGGGGGGGGGTGAGGTCTTGTCCGCTTCCTTCGGTCCTGGTTCCTGGCAGTCCTCTCTATTTTGCCCTTTGTCAACCGGATGAGCCCCTCTCTGCTTCCTTATAAGGCCTAACCCAGGTCTACCGTCCCAGACCTCCACCTATTACATCCAATCAAAGGAGAGCTCACTTGTTCCTATCAGAGCCATACGGTGACGTTGCTCACCCCCTGGATATCTGTCGGGGCCACAATCACCACTATTTTAGGACCTCTTAGCGCGCTTTTGTGTACTGTTGTTGAAAACGGCACAGTAGCTGCCTCTCTCTACATTCAATGCTTTGTTTCCAAGGGCGTTTGTTATCTTTTTACATCCTTAAAGTACACAAGATCCCACCCAGGCTAAGGGTGAGAAGCATCTCCATTGCTACCAGCCTGTCAGTACCACCTCCAGCCAACACCTTCTCCTCCCAATGCTGCAGTGTAAGGCCACCGCAGATAGGAGAAAGTCATGCTGAACCAGACTGCATGCTTTGATGGTCAAATAATCATTGTTACCCTTCTTGATCTATTCTAGATGACAATAACAGTGCTATATAACTTACATTTGTAATATATTTCACAGTACTGGAGAACGATAAGAGGTCATAAGCGCTACCCCATGCTGCAGCTGGTTATTGGTTTGATGTGCAAATGAACCAGCTGGCCCATAATGGGAATTTCTAGAAGCCACTTGCTAATATCCAGTAAGAATGCTCCAGTGCCCTTTCTTCATTAGATCTGTAAATCTGTACTGTGCACAAGGCTAATATAATCACAGGACACGCATTTAATTTGTAGCAGGTCAGAGCCCTTCCAGACAATTTATTGCTATTAATAGGGCCCAGGAATATCATTAGCTGCCCTTTGTACATTTGTAAAGTCACTGACTGCATACGCAGGAGAAACAAATCTTTTGTCTAAGCTGCTGCTGTCACATTGTGCTGAGCTACTTCTAAAGCAAGGCTGGCCAACGCCAGTCCTCAAGGGCTACCAACAGGTCAGGTTTTCAGGATATCCCTGCTTCAGCACAGGTGGCTCAATCAGGGGTTCAGTCGAAGACTGCTTCAGCACAGGTGGCTCAATTTGTGGCTCAGTCAAAGACTGAGCCACTGATTGAGCCGCCTGTACTGAAGAAGGGATATCCTTAAAACCTGGCCTGTTGGTGGTCCTCGAGAACTGGAGTTGCCCACCCCTGTGCTACAAACAATGACATTGTCTCTAAACATTTCTTGTGAAATATTTAAATATCAGTTTAAAACAGATACCATTTTCCGGAATCGGACACGGTCCCTAAATGATGATAATTTGCATTTATATTGCAATGTGCTTTATCCAAAGACTACCCCAAAGGGCTTTCAACTTTACTTCAGAGGAATTGGCGAAGCATACAGTTGACACTGTGAGGCCGCATTTGCGTGTCATTACCCAGAATCCCTGGCTGCAGGGTATGCCAAGAGATGATGGGGAAAAGGGCTGCAGAAGACCTGTCTGAGACATGTGAATGTGTGCACACGTGGTGTTAGTATCCGCTGTAAAGCACACTGTAGAATTCTGCAGCACGTCTCTTTTTCGTCCAGGAGAATTAATATTGTTATTATCAATACTCAATAATTTACAATATGATATTAAAAAACAGCAAATGTCATAAAGCTGGTAAAGGTGTTCTAAGAACTGAATAACGGGTCCTTCCTATTTTTCTCAACACTGCCCTAGTAGTAGGGTGATCTTATTTGTCCTGGCAAAAGTGTCACGTATGCGCAGTCTGCGTTCTCTGACTGAGCATGCGTGAAGAGCGCTTGCCGGATTCGCACTTGCCGGCTGCTCGTGCACATGCGCGATCGGCACTTTCCGACTGTGCATGTGCGGACGATGTTTGCCGGTCGCTCATGCGCTTGTGTGACTGGAGCTTGCCGTTCGCGCATGCGCACGAGCAGCCTGCAAGTGGCGATCGCGCATGCACAAGCTCTTCGCTTGCCAGGGGGGGGGGGGGGGTCAAAAAACTGGGACAGCACCAGAAAAAGTAGGGACAGAGCCCTAAAAACCAGGGCTGTCCTGGCCAAACCGGGACATCTGGTTACCCTACCTAGCAGCATTGGCTCTTCTATACAGACTCTTTCCTGAATGGGGCAATCCCTTCGATGACCAAAGTGACCTCATTCTAGTCACATGTTTAATGGCTCTCATCTTGGTGACATACATTATTTTACCCAAATCAGACACCTTTTTAAATGTATTTTTTAAAATTAGACTTGGGAGGGGTTTGATTTCCTCTGGTTGATCTCTTTGTGTGATGTCACTGTGTGATGTCACTGTGTGACGTCACTGTGTGATGAGCGAGCGCTTGTACAGCCAGTCCTCCCTTTCCGCCACACCTTATCGCTCTCTGATAAGGACAGGGTGGGATAAATAAATGCCTGAGTGCCAAAAACGTTCCCATTCAGAGGCTCCTAAGAAATGCAACTGGACGACAGCACGTGAGCGCACCGCAACGTTCTGATACCGCGTGTTGTAAAACTGCTTTCGCCGGTGCAGACGACGACTTTAGCCTCATTTATTTGAAGGAAGTTGATCTCTTCTCCAGTACGTGGAAGCGATGTCGCAGCATATTGTATTAAAGAAGTGCAGAGCCAGGAACCCTACTCTCAGACCATTTATATTATAATATATTAAAGTTAAGTACAGACCAGTCTTTTACCTGTCGCATTGTAGAGTAAATGACTTCCTGTTAGCCGGCGTATAAGTACATGGGGCCTTTTCTTCGATAATATTTTGGATTTGAGAGTTAAGACCCTGTCTTGGGAGTGGGCTTGGAGCTTTTAAAGCTGCAGACCAAGTAATATCCTATACATGTGTTCTGTTTTTTTTAAATAAATCAGTTCTATAATATAAAGTATTTTCTCAAACAACTCTGAATGACATTTTTAATGTATTATAATGTAACAAGCATTTTTTTGTTTCTATAGCAACCATTTACAAAGTCACATCCCGTTCCTCTTCTGAAACAGGCTTCGGCACTACCACCCTTTTTGAGCCCTACCCTCTCTCCATCAGTGCACCAATTGTATCTACAATAGTGGCTGCCTGGTCACATGATCTTCCCCAGAGAACTTTCCATCTTTGGTCCTCTTCTGCTGCACTGACAGCCATTTAGTGAACCCCAGAGCCGAACCGAATCTTCACCAATCGATCCCAAGAGAACGATTAGATTTGCAACTTAGCTAATTACTTATCACTGTGTGGATTGTATTGATGCACATATTAAAGGGATGGGGGGGGGGGGAGCAGGGGGGCGGCCTGCGTGTTGCTCACATATTCCCAGTGCCCCATTATACAGTAGGTAGCCAGATGGGAATTCATGTTTTTTTTGATAGTCATGAAGACTGAAATAATACCACAAACCAACCGTACTGAACTATGGTCAAACACCCGGAAACGGAGTGATACTCCTCTAGATCAGGAAAGGGGGGGGCTCAACTCTGGTCCTCAAGACGTCCCTAACAGGTCAGGTTTTCAGGATATCCCAGCTTCAGCACAGGCGGCTCAAATCAGTGGCTCAGTCAAAGACTGTGCCGTCTGTGCTGAAGCTGGGGTTGTGCACCCCTGCTCTAGTTCAGGGGTGCGCGAAGTTTCCCTCATGCGCCCCGCTGTCTCCTCCGGGTCGTGCCCCCCCCCTGCACGGCAATGATGTAGCAGGGTCATGTGATGTCACGTCATTTGACGCCGGTTGCCATGGAGATGCGTCGCTGGAACTCAAAGTAATTTAAAAGTTACAGCGGCCTCGCGCGATCCCCTGCATTTATTTTAAATGCATTCGGGACGCGCAGGGCCTCTGTAACAGCCGCGCCCCCTCCCCCCCCAGAAAATCTCACGCCCCCCACTTTGCACACCCCTGCTGTAGAGTGTGAGCTCCCATGAGCAGGGCCCTCATTACCTTTTGTCCTTATGTGATATGTAATTCTGTTTATGTAATAAAGTATATTCGGTACCCCCCACTGTACCGCGCTGCGACATATGTCGGCGCTTTACAAATAAACGATCAGACTCCTTGTAGTAAAAAAGAACTGCAAAGCAGAGGCAACACTATGATGACAATAAATGCATGGGTATACACCTATTTTAACCTGTTGTATACGTGTGACGGTAACAGGGTTCCCTGGGTGTCTCATTTTCTTTCCTATATTGGTGTTGATAAATAACGTTTAGTTTTAAAAAAATTAAATAAAAAGGTCTGGGGGAAAAAATTACTTGTATTAGAAAAAACGAATACCAAACACTGGAATCCCTAATTATAGGTAATCCGAATACCCTGTGTAAATTAGGCGCGGAAAGAAAGCCAACTATGTAGGGATAGTGCAGGTCAGATCGATCCAGTCGAGTCTTCTACTCTTGCAGTTGGACGGTGGGGCCTGTTCATTACAGCAGTGGTGGGCAAGTCCCGTCTCGAGGGCCACCAACAGGTCAGGTATTCAGGATCTCTGCTTCAGCACAGGTGGCTCCATCAGTGCTGAAGCTTGGACTGATTGAGCCCACCTGTGCTGAAGCAGGGATATCCTGCAAACCTGACCTGTGGTGGCCGTTAAAGACTGTAGTTATCTCCGCCCCCCTCCCCTGCAACACAGTGTAAGACTTTGCTTTAAGCAGAAGAGAAATATAGTCCCTTATCACACCAGTGTAATGTGTACTTCAAATCTTCCACCTCCCATGTCGATGCAGACATCGGGATTGCGAGCCAAGAATGCAGAGAAAGGGTTAACCCAGACCTTTCAAGCACCTGACTCGTAACATCCATAGGTCCTTGTTTACGTAGCTGTGTTGACTAAGGACAACAGAGAAAGGGTAACCAGAGCCAGAGGGTCTGTTCTGTCTCCTCTCCCAGCATTTCCTGGTTTTCCCGTTTCCTTGGAAACCCCGCCCCTTGTCTTCTCTCCGGGTTGGGCTGCTCCTCCTCCCCATGCTATTTGGTGCAGTCCTACCTCCTATTTCCCCTTTGAGTGTGTCCTGGTCTGTCCTTTCAGAGTGTGCCTTCCTGCAGCAAGGTTCTCCCACTGTTTCCCTGTGAAAAGCCTCTGTTTTCTGCCTATTCTAATTTCTATTCCCATTACATGTTCCCATCCCTTAGTGTGTATTTCCTGAATAATTTCCCCCCTTTTATTTCTGTTTTGTTTCCCCAATAAACAATTCAGAGAATAGAAGCCTCTCCTTGCATGGAATAGGGCTTGAGTTGAGCTTTCTGCCTCTACTCACTAGCCACAGTGTGCATGAGCCAGAACAGGGTCGCTCCTGAGAGACAGAGTAGGCTGTGGCAAAAATCCCCCGATTGGTGGAACTCAGGTTGTGGGGCCAAGGAGAGATAAGGTCTATATACAGGATATCATCTCTACTTGGCCCACAACCTGAGTTCCACCATTCAGTAGCGAGTAATCGGGGGCTTTTTACCACAGTCTACTCTTCCTCTCAGCAGCGACCCTCTGGCTCTGGTTACCCTTTCTCTGTATAAGGACTTCCCAACATGGCAGCAGAGGCAGGATATATGCCTCTGCCACCTAGGCAGGAAGTCAGCCTCTCTATGATCAAATTGACTGCACCTGGCTGCTTCCATTATAAGGCTGCATTTCCCTCTCTTCCTTGCCTGTGCAAGGTTCTGTTTACCTGGACTCCCTCTGTAGCCTTATCATGCCTGCCTTGTTCCTTTCTGTTGCCGACCCCAGCCTGTGACCACGACCTACCTGCTTTCTCCAGCCCTCACCTCGGAACTATGATCCCTACTACTCTGCCTTCTCCAGCCGTGACCCCGGAACAGTGACCTCGATCATCATACCGTCTCCTGCCCTGATCTCGGACCCGGACCTCGCGATTCTGCTCTTCAGGATTCAGATCCCAGGTACGGGTCGGTCTCTACTCTCCACCTCTGCCTAGCGCAGTGATTCCCAACCAGGGTTCCGTGGAACCATGGGGCTCCTTGAAGTAGTCTCAGGGGTTCCTCCTATGGACCACAGACCCCCCCCTGGGGGTGTTTTTTTTTTGGTATGTATTTTGTAGGGTGCATTGAGAGAGAGTGGGGTAATTGACGGAAGGTAGGGGCGAGTGAGAGAAGGGTGGGAAGGACTGAGTGAGGAAAAGAGGGAGTAAGAGTGAGACGCAAGGGATAAATACATGCGAGGCGGTAGGGGGAGAGTTAGTGAGATGGATGGGAGAGAAATAAATGGGTAGAGGGTGGGAAATAGAGGTGGCTAGTGAGGTGTGAAATGTTGTGACTGACCCCTGTCGAACCTAATATGTGTCAGCCAGATAGGGGTTCCCCCGAGATTTTTCGAAATACTTCAAGGGTTCCTCCAAACAAAAAAAGGTTGGAAATCACTGGCCTAGCGGGTCTGTCTCCTGGATAGTACACCGCGACGTACGTGATCGTAACACTCTGTTCTAATTAATTACCCCTAGTGCACCCACATACTTACCGCTGAGCAGGTGTCCCCCTTGTTCATGACTAAGGACAACTGCAGATTTGACGTAGGTTGTGACAGATTTGGAAATGTTGTATGCTGGAAATGTCGGATTCAGGAGTTTGATTCTTCGAACTTGCAAAGAAGTTCAGAGGGAAAAAAAACCTCAAACTGAAATTCAGCAAGTTCACCATCCTTAGAAATAACGGTGTACAATGCCTTGTAAATCTCACAGGTGAAGCCTGACGTACATATCAAGAAGAGGCCCCTGAGGTTTCACTTCTCTCTATGTTATCATTTTCATCTGTAACGGAGGAAATTATTCTTGGTTGGAACTGGATACAACATATGACAAGTAAGACACAAGGGGTTAAAAAGGCAATCTGAGCGATTTTAATTTTTGTATATTTTAATATATTTACTCACGATTTGAAGCAGGGCGTCTCCGGAGCTGATCCCCATTAATTTCGGCTCTGGGCACCCCCTGCTTCCGGAGATATTTACCTCGGTGGGGGGTGCCAGTAGCCACTCCGCTACCAGGGTTCACATTATGGCAGCGTTTCAAAGTTCCCCCGCCCTGCGGGCCAATAGGAAGCCGTGACGTCATCAGGTTCGAATTCCTATTGGCCCGCGTAACACGGAACTTTAAACCCCAGCTAGCTCAGCCGGGAGCGGCTACCAGCACCCTAAACGGAGGCAAGTATCTCTGCAAGCTGGGGGTCCCCGGAGCTGAAATTAATGCGGGTCAGCTCCGAAGACCCCCTGCTTCAAACTTGTGTAAAAAAATGTTTTTTTTTTTAAATAAAAAAAACCCGCTTTGATTGCACCTTTAAATATAATGATGACATTGTGAAATTCTGTGGCGGCTTACGGGAAAGACAACAATAACATTTGGGGCATGAGTCACCATGGTTAATTGTCATCTTCCCAGTTTGTTTCGGGCGAACAGAAAATACAAAATGTCATGTTCTGCGCACATTTACTTTAACCTTTTAAAGGCCCCTCTGGCACTGCATGAGTTAAATCATCATGCATTCACCCCACTTCCGTTTAGAGCAAGGGTTCACAACTCCAGTCTCAAGACCCACCCCCCAACAAGTTAAGTTTCCAGCATATCCCAGCTTCAGCATAGTTGGCTCAAACAGTCAGTCTGACTGAGCCACTGATTGAGCCACCTGTGCTGAAGCAGGGACTGATTGAGTCACCTGTGCTGAAGCAGGGACTGATTGAGTCACCTGTGCTGAAGCAGGGACTGATTGAGCCACCTATGCTGAAGCAGGGATATCCTTAAGACCTGTTTGGGGAGGGGGGGAGGTCTGGAATGGAGAACTCCTGCTTTAGACTTGTACCGCAACGTTGGCTGATCCCATGTTAAAACGAAGTAAGATTCAAACACGTATCACTACCATATTCTCAGGAGCATACAGCCCCACAGACGAGACATGACTGCATGGTGTCTGCAGTGTAAAATCAATGGTTCTGTTTCTCCGAAGACGAGCTGCAGACTCAGCGGCATTGCTGCTTTGCAAAAATATAAACACAATTTAGGAGGAGTATATTTTTATGTGCTGGCCGGAGTTAAGCTTTCCAAACGCAAAACCATCAAAAGCAGACTGGTATTGCCAACTCCAAGCTCTGGAGAGAGACCGGGCTGCAGACTGCATTCTTCGGAGCATGAACGTACACTTCCTTGGTAATCAGAGTTGCTGAGAAATGCAGAACAACCACAGCACATAATAATAATTCACTTGTTCCATCGATCAGCTTGTGTTGATGGCCAAAGGATATCCAGATAACCAACAGGTTTTTTTCCTCATCTTGTCCAAACATAAATAGCAGAGACCTGATAGCCGAGTGTTTCTCAACAAGGGTTATCCTTGTGTGCCGCGATTGTCTGCCGAGGGTGCTGCAGCCCCAGAGGAAACGTTCTGCCAGCTGCTCAGCGGGCGCCACCGGTGCTGGCTGGAGACAGATGCAGCGATCTCCTCTCTCTCCTTTGCGAGCCCAGACCAGAGGCGCATCGCAGCACCTGCGCCTCCAGCCAGCGTGGAACACACCCGCTGAGCAGCCGACATGTTTTAGGTGTGCGAGAGAGTGTGGTACATGTAAGCGAGAAGGGGTGATGAGCAGGGGTGCACTGAGATTTAAAAAACCCTCCAGAGGTGCCTCTTCTCAAAAGAGGTTGTGAGAGGTTTATACCGGTTGAGACGGGTGATTTCTTGACAGTCTTGGCCACATTGCTTCTCTTCCTATTATTTTAAGCAGTAACCCCTAAGCTGGAAGTGGGGGGGGGGGGGAGGATTAGGAGTCCCTAGGAGCAGATCGGCAGTGCCCAGAGGTTCCAGATGTAGAACTTGGTTTGTTCACCATGCAAGAATACTTACCTGGTAGACACAATATAGCAGTGGAGTCAGCCTTACTCGGAAACCAATAGGTAGTTGCAAGCTCTCGGGAGAGGACGTTGCAACTTTAAAACAGAGACCCCCGTGTCTGCCCCCCGTATCTGCTCCCCGTATCTGCCCCCCGTGTCTGCTCATGTTCCTATCTGCTGTAAAACCTCAGCCCTGATTTGATCCTTGGCTTATTTTCGTTTTATGATATCCTAATGTCTATCCCAACCCTGTTTGAATTCCCTTACTGTATTAGCCCCAACCACCTCTGTTGGGCGGCTATTCCGCGCATCTACCACCCTTTCCTCACATGTCCCCTCAGCTGCCACCGTCCAGCTTCAGAGAACGACCTCTTGCCCTAGCGTGCCTTTCTTTAGAAGATGCTTCCCTCCTGTACTTTGGTGAACCCCTTTGTATATTTGAGCGTGTCTATCATACCCCCCTCTCCCCTGTAAGCTGTACATGTTCATAAGTGGTGGCCAAATCCAGTCCTCAAGGGCCACCAACACATCAGGTTTTAAGGATATCCATGCTTCAGCACAGGTGGCTCAATCAGTAGCTCAGTCTTTGACTGAGCCACCTGTGCTGAAGCAGAAATCTCTTTAAAACCTGGCCTGTTGGTGGCCCTTGAGGACTGGAGTTGGCTGCTCCTGCTATAGATCATGCACCGTCGGAGTAGCCATTTTTTTGCACAATCTCCAATTTATTTATGTCCTTCTGGAGATATTATCCCCAGAATTCAGCACAGTACTCTACAGTATGTGAGGTCTCAGCAATGATCTATAAAGGGGCATCCGTCCCCCACTCTTTCTGCTGCTAATATCTCTCCCTATACACCCTAACATCCCGCTGCTAATACCTCTCCCTATTCATCCTAACATCCCGCTGCTAATACCTCTCCCTATATACCCTAACATCCCGCTGCTAATACCTCTCCCTATACACCCTAACATCCCGCAGCTAATACCTCTCCCTATACACCCTAACATCCTGCTGCTAATACCTCTCCCTATACATCCTAACACCCTGCTGCTAATACCTCTCCCTACCACCCTAACACCCCGCTGCTAATACCTCTCCCTATACACCCTAACACCCTGCTGCTAATACCTCTCCCTATACACCCTAACACCCTGCTGCTAATACCTCTCCCTATACACCTTAACATCCTGCTGCTAATACCTCTCCCTATACACCCTAACATCCCACTGCTAATACCTCTCCCTATACACCCTAACATCCCGCTGCTAATACCTCCCCCTATACACCCTAACATCCTGCTGCTAATACCTCTCCCTATACACCCTAACAACCCACTGCTAATACCTCTCCCTATACACCCTAACACCCTGCTGCTAATACCTCTCCCTATACACCCTAACATCCTGCTGCTAATACCTCTCCCTATACACCCTAACACCCCGCTGCTAATACCTCTCCCTATACACCCTAACACCCTGCTGCTAATACCTCTCCCTATACACACTAACATCCCGCTGCTAATACCTCTCCCTATACACCCCAACACCCTGCTGCTTATACCTCTCCATATACACCCTAACATCCCGCTGGCTTTCCGCATCGCTGTTACATTGCTCACCTACTTTTAAGTCTGCTTAAATAATGGCTCCCAGGTCTCTCTCCTCTATAGTAGTAGACATTATAGTGCCATTAATCCTGTATTCTGCCTATGGATGTTTGTAACACAAGTGATTTACCTTGCACTTTTGGGCATTACATTGTAGTTGCCACACTCCTGACCATTCCTCCAATCCCCCCCCCCCCCTTCCTGGTGTGTCAACCCTGCTGCAGATGTTTGTCATCTGCAAAAAGGCATCGTTTCCATTCCATACTATTTGTACTGTCACTATTAAAGAGCACTGGTCCCAGTACAGATCCCTGAGGAACGCCACTGGTTACCATCCCCTTCATTGATTGTACTCCCTTCACCACAACTCTGCTGCCTATGCTTCAACCAATGTCTTATCCATTCTACCACAGTCGAGTCCAACCCCAAGCACTGCAACATGATCATCAGTCAGGAACAATGCAAAGGCCTTACTAAAATATAGGTCAGCTACACTTACTGCTCTGCCCTGATCTATCACCTAGTCACTCATTCAAAAAAACAAAAAATCAATTAGATTTGTTTGACATGATCTCCCGCCAGTAAACCCATGATTCCTGGGATCTAGTAGGTTGTTGGACTTTCGATAGAATTCTTGACTATCTTTCAGCAATGTTTCCATTCATTTTCCCACTGCGGGCGTCAGGCTCACTGACTCTCCCCTACTCACACTTTTGGGAAGTGGAGCTACGTTTGCACTTCTCCAGTCATCTGGCACTACACATGTTAATAGTGACTGGTTAGATAGATCTGTTAATGGTTTTCCCAGCGCGCCAATAAGCTCTTAAATTTGATTAAAATGATCTCCTCCCCACCCCCCATAGTAAACCCATGCAGTCTGAGAAGTTCCCCTCTTATTGTCCGATTGCATGTTTGTTGTACTTCTTTTATTATAATGCCCTTTAACATATTGTCTCTTTTGTAAAGCCCTGTTGTACATTGGTTGAGCTATATAAATAAAAATATACATACATTGCACACCTGCATAGGTAGTACAAAAGAAGAACATATTGACACATTGATGACAGAATTCCCATTGAAAATAAATATTTTCCCATCAATGTACGGTTAAAATAATAATTACAGAGCTCCGATATACAGTAACATGCTGGCTTGATATCATCTTATAGCAGGGCTCTTGTAGTTTTGCAAAGAGGCCGGTCAGAAAAAGTTTAGGCGCTTATTTTCATTTAATACGTACTATTATATTTAAACATGTTCCAAGCATTTATACCATCTGTACCATATACATTGATATTACCTTCAATTACAGGTGAGATTCTGTGTGAGAGAGAGAGCACTTAGATGCTTTAACAACTAGTATGAAATGACTAGGGTCAGAGTTCAAGCGCCAGCAGTTGAAGAACCCTACAGTTATACTATGAGCTTCCAATAGCACACCTAGTTCCTTCTAATGAGTAACGTGACCACAGATGTAGCCTGTAGACACCACTAAGGCCGAGCTTATAGTGGCGGCGGCGCTACGTGCGTGCGCTTGCTTGTGCGGGCACGCCAGGCACAATTCAGTACTTGGCTATAGTAGTTAGCCAAGTGCCTGCGCGCCTGCCGGTGATGTAGCATGTTGACGCGGCAGCGTTTTGAGAAGACAATACATTTTGTGTTCTCCGGCAGCTGCCGTGTGACATCAGCGTCACATGAGCTGGTTCAGCCAATGAGGGCGAACCAGCTTTGTGACACGTCCGCCACGCCCACAAACGCCTGCAACACTGTGAGCACAGATCGCCTTGTGCTACAGCAGCGCGGCACTGACAGAGCTCGCACTCTCACAAGTGGAGTTTGTGAGCTCGGCCTAACGCTTGCTTTTATAATCTCATTTTTAAAGCTGCAGTCTAAGCTGCCGTTTTTTATTTTAGATTTTTTTCCCTTTAATACAGTATGTGCATCAATACAATCCACACAATGATAAGTAATTAGCCAAGTTGCCGATCAATCTATTCTTCTGTGATTGATCGGCGAAGATTCGGCTCGGGGGTTCACTAAATGGCTGTTGGTGCAGCAGAAGAGGACCAAAGATGCAAGGTTCTGTGGGGAAGATCATGTGACCAGGCAGTCACTAGATACAATTGGTGCACTGCTAGAGAGAGCCTGTTTCAGAAGAGGAAAGGGATGTGACTTTGTAAATCGTTGCTATAGAATCAAAAAATGCTTGTTAAATTATAATACATTAAAAATGTAATTCAGAGTTTAAAAAAAAATGCTACAAGTATTTTCTCATAGTACACAACTGATTTTTTTTTTTTTTAACACATGTAAGATATTGCTCGGTCTGCAGCTTTAACCACTCCATGGCCAGGGGGTCTGTAACACATTGCAGAGCAGGGGCAAAGGGGTTAACATTTACAGTTAAGAAAAAGCTATTTGCCTTTTTAGGGGGGTGGGGGCTAAAAGGTGGGAAAGGGTGGCACAGCGGGGTGCAGTGGGTAATTACATGTGTATAAACAGACACACATATTTTGTTGAAGTACTTGGCTTCTCTGCCGTACAATACTCTGGCGTGGACTCACTGCACAAAAAATGTAACTTTCCATCCTGAAGCATTCAAGAATTTTGTTTACTGGCACAAGAGGCAAAACTGTGAACAAAAAGAAAAAAGAGAGAGCCCTGGCGGATCCAGCATATGTCTGACCGCCAGCCACCCCCACAATGTTTTGCAACCTGTGTGGGATGAGATTCAGGGGGAGCCAGCCTTACAGATGTCAACATTTTGCTGACTTGTTCAGTGTTCTCACCCGGTTACAGAACCCTTTGTATGCATCACAGCACGTGATATTGTGCAAGCAAAGGACTGTACAGTATACGGAATGTGAATGGAACTCAGAAGGATTTGAGCTAAAGGTTTTTTTTTTTTACACTGGGATGAAAGCTGTACAAGACGTTCAGAATTCCTGCGTCTGCGCTACAAGACGTTCAGAATTCCTGCGTCTGCGCTACAAGACGTTCAGAATTCCTGCGTCTGCGCTACAAGACGTGCAGAATTCCTACGTCTGCGCTACAAGACGTGCAGAATTCCTGCGTCTGCGCTACAAGACGTTCAGAATTCCTGCGACTGCGCTACAAGACGTTCAGAATTCCTGCGTCTGCGCTACAAGACGTTCAGAATTCCTGCGTCTGCTTACAAGACGTTCAGAATTCCTGCGCCTGCACTACAAGACGTTCAGAATTCCTGCGCCTGCACTACAAGACGTTCAGAATTCCTGCGCCTGCACTACAAGACGTTCAGAATTCCTGCGTCTGCTCTACAAGACGTTCAGAATTCCTGCGTCTGCACAACAAGACGTTCAGAATTCCTGCGTCTGCACTACAAGACGTTCAGAATTCCTGCGTCTGCACTACAAGACGTTCAGAATTCCTGCGTCTGCGCTACAAGACGTTCAGAATTCCTGCGTCTGCGTCTGAGATACAAGACATTCAGAAATTCCTGACGCTGCACCCCCCTACAAGACGTATATAACCCGAATCCTGCCGACGTCCCCTCGCTAGACACCAACCAACGAGTCAGAATTCGGCCCACTGCACTACAAGACGTTCAGAATTCCTGCGCCTGCACTACAAGACGTTCAGACGTTCTGCGCCTGCACTACAAGACGTTCAGAATTCCTGCCGCTGCACTACAAGACGTTCAAAGAATTCATGGCTGCACCACCGCCTGCACCCCCCCCCCAACCCCCTGCCTGCACTACAAGACGTTCCGAATCCTGCGCTGCACTAAAGACGTTTCCGAATTCCTGCGCCTGCACATCACACAGACGTTCAGAATTCCTGCGCTCTGCACTACAAGACGTTCAGAATTCCCCTGCGCATCCTGCGCTACAAGACGTTCAGAATTCGCGTCTGCCACAACAAGACGTTTCAGATTCGCGCTGCCCCTACAAGACGTTCCAGGAATGACCATGCTCTGCGCTACAGCACAGTCTTCACAGGAATGCCGACCCGTCCTGCGACGACAGAGTTAAGAATTCCTGCGACTGCGCTACAAGACATTCAGAATTCATGCGTCGGCGCTACAAGACGTTCAGATTCCTGCGTCTTGCTTACAAGACGTTCAGAATTCCTGGCCGCACTACAAGACGTTGTAGGAATTCCTGCGCTGCGCCTGCACTACAAGACGTTCAGAATTCCTGCGCCTGCACTACAAGTTCAGAAGAATTCTGCGTCTGCTCTACAAAGTACGTTCGAATTCCTGCGTCTGCACAACAAGACGTTCAGAATTCCTGCGTCTCTGACTACAAGAGTTCGAATTCCTGCGTCTGCTTACAAGACGTTCAGAATTCCTGCGTCTGCTTACAAGACGTTCAGAATTCCTGCGTCTGCTTACAAGACGTTCAGAATTCCTGCGTCTGCGCTACAAGACGTTCAGAATTCATGCGTCGGCGCTACAAGACGTTCAGAATTCCTGCGCCTGCGCTACAAGACGTTCAGAATTCCTGCGTCTGCGCTACAAGACGTTACTGCTTCTCTAGATCGGGGCGGTTCAACTGGTTTTCCAATGTGGCTCTGGATCTGAAGACAAATTTGGAGCAGAAGGGCCACAAGAGTATCATAATATCATTTTGGATACATTTAAAGACTGACCAATGACTAAAGGTCAAGAATTTGCAAGCATCGATAAACATATGTACCATATATATTTACATAACCTTAGTTTAGGAGTGAATATTAGTGGGAAAAATTGCATTTAGCTGCCTGAGCAACTACAATGTAATTAGCATGAGAAGCGAGTCCAGCCAATCCCGAGCCCTTCACGGGACAGATTTGGCCCCATGGCGGCCAGTTGAAGAGACCTAGATCTTGCATTATAGACATTAATAATAGTATTGTTAGTGGTCACCTATTGTATTGAATTGTTACCTATTCAATTTTGTGTGCAACTTTAGTATGTAAGCCAGTGTTTTTCACCCAGAGTTCCTAGCAACCCTAAAGGGTTCCCAAGGCAACCCTAAAGGGTACCCTGCCATTTTTTGGTAATTTGGAAATTGTATCAAATACATAAGAATGTACAATGCATCAGATCTCATACGCGCTATTAGAGAGGTTTGGGGTTCCTTACAATGCATCTGATCTCAGACACGCGATTAGAGAGGGTTGGGGTTCCTTACAATGCATCTGATCTCAGATGTGCTATTAGAGAGGGTTGGGGTTCCTTACAATGCATCTGATCTCAGACATGCGATTAGAGAGGGTTGGGGTTCCTTACAATGCATCTGATCTCAGACACGTGATTAGAGAGGGTTGGGGTTCCTTACAATGCATCTGATCTCAGATGTGCTATTAGAGAGGGTTGGGGGTTCTTTAGAATTTTATTTAGGGTTGCTCAACCAAAACAAAGTTGGAAACCACTGAGGTATGCATTTTAAACTAAAGAATTGCATAACTAAAGAGAACCACATTGTAATGCAGCCAGAATGTTATAAGGAATACAATTACAGCCTAACGTGGTGCTAATTCTAAAATACAGTGTGCTATCATACATGGAATATAGTCACTTAGAATAGGCTGAAAAACCTATATGTAATCATTGGTGACCATATTTTAATAGACAAATAATACACAAGTAAGAGGCACGATTGTACCAAAGCAAGTAAATAAAAAGTGTAATAGAGAGTGAAATTTATAGTACTTACGATCAAGTCCATTGATGTATCGCATTGTAATTTCACAGTGACCCCACACAGCACTCACGATAGGATAAAGTTTTTTCCCTTTAAGTCCTCTGAAGGCAACTCCTAGGTACTGTCCGTCTACTATGAAGCTAAGAGTCCCCTCGTCCATGTCCAACACCACCAGCAAAGATTCGGGGAGTACAAATGATTCATCAGGTTCTAAAAAGGCTGGATATGTCACACCGGGTTGGTTTTTACAGTTGTGATAGAGTTTGTTCCGTCCCAGGTCCCAGCCCCAAGACTCGCTATTGCTTCCCACTAATGAGGTGTATCCCACTGAATGTAGTGGAGAATCTGCAGTTGACACCCCAACTACAGCATGTGTTCCCCTCTGCCTTGTGGGCCAATGGATCTGCCAAACATGAAGGCCTCTTGTGTAGCCGACTTTCCCACGGATGCAGTCTGTGCTTTGTGCTACCGGATGTCGATGGAACGTCAGCCTGTCATCCTCTTTCACAAAGATATTCAAGGACCGGTCCTCATTGTTCCAGGCGTGTTTGTGCTGCACTTCCAAGGTGACTATGGGCATATCCAGCAGCATATCTAACCGAGCGGGCTTGCAGAAGTCTGGGCCTCTCAGCTCTCGTTTGACTGGCCTGTAAGGGGGATCCCGCACATCCACAGATTTTATGCTCCCTGAGATCTTCTGACCCATTTTTTGGCTGTGGGTTCCCAATGCGGGAAGGGAAGAGGGATGGGGAGAGGGAAGGTATTCCTTTGTTGCCCGCTGTTACCTCATGAAAATACTTTCTCTGGAAGCCAATCACTTGCACAAGAGATGTAGTCTTGGAAGACCTTGAACTTAGGAGTCAGTCAACTGAGGTCTAGAGAACAGATCCTGCAAGAAAGAAAAGTGTCCGTTAGCATAGGAGGAAGTCACAGGGGAGGATGAAAGCATGTCAATAGATCAGGAGCCTTAGCCTTGAATGGCCCTGAGAGTTTCTACAAGCGTGTGTTCCTAAACACCAGTTATCTGATAATGCTTTGTTCCCAACCATTCATTGATGAATGAAGCTTCTCTGCGTCACATAGCTAAACAAATAAATAAATTTTTCCCTCACGTTTCTCTGTGAACTACTGTATAAAAGACCAGCTCCAAAGCAGTATAACAGGGTGGAAGGAGCGGCTCTGTG
The DNA here is from genome assembly GCA_036426205.1 of Ascaphus truei. Classification (NCBI taxonomy): domain Eukaryota; kingdom Metazoa; phylum Chordata; class Amphibia; order Anura; family Ascaphidae; genus Ascaphus; species Ascaphus truei. The sequence goes on along the minus strand of WSYH01000124.1, from coordinate 98,908 downwards.
AGTAAAGACACTGGGGGTTATGCATTAAGCAGTGATAAGTGCTTTTAAGTGAGATAAAAAGCCATTATAGCGTGATACTGCCTTCTGTGAGATTCACAAAGCAGGGATAAGTGCTTTTAAGTAGCCATTATAGCACGATACTGCAGTGTTATCACTGCTTTGTGAATCTTGCAGCAGGCAGTATCACGCTATAAAGGCAGTTATCTCACTTAAAAGCACTTATCACTGCTTTGTGCATAGGACCCAGAAAACCCACTTATCACTGCTTAGTGCATCACCCCCACTGACTGAGAACAATGACCCCGAGTTGGAATCTGAGCATGACATGTGGCTGTCGACTCGTTGTGACCTTGGGCAAGTCACTTTATCTCACTGTGTCTCAGGCACCAAAAACATAGATTGTAAGCTCTGTGGGGCAGGGACTGTGTCGGTAACATTCCTATGTGCTGCGTACCGCGCACTGTACTGTAATTGTGACGCGGTCCGAGTCCCATTGGGAGAAAAGTGTATTTTGAAATAGTTATTATTAATATGTATGATGCTTTGGTGGGAGCATATCGCATACGTGTACGCGTACAGGTCTCTTTCGCAGGTAATATTACCTTTAATTGAGCCAACATGAGCGTAGAAGCAGATATCTATGAAGTGATACAGCGCAGAAATGAAAGCGGAAACTAACTGTAAACTGCTTTCAAAACCCTTAAGTCAAAGGTGGCTACTTATCTACAGTCTCATTGAAGGAAAAGTCCTCACTGGGAGCGAGTCTTTGACACGAAGACTGTTGCACTCACTAGGATCGAGTATCACTCATGAGGAAACAGTCCTTGATTACGGGCAGATTCATCAGGCGCCGTACGGGTCAGTGCAGCCGATTCAGCATCAACGGCCATATACCTATATATAGAGCCAGCGGCGCACCATGGTACTTGCAGTACAGGTGTCCTGCCGCCTCCTTGCTGCCGCAGTCCTTCTCCATTCGAATCCTAGTGTCAAATGACGCCGTGGACGTCACCAACGTGGCGTCACATGGTGTCTCGTTGCCATGGTAACAAGACGCCGTGTGATGTCACGTGGGTGATGTGTGTGGTGTCATTTGACGCTGGGATTCGAATGGAGGAGGGTGACAGCACAACATGTAAGTGCCTTCCCAACAGGCCCAAAACGTGTGGCATTTGTATATGATGGCGGACATTTCTGCCACCCCAAAATGCTGACGCTCTAGGCCTAATGGGAAATCCACAACTAGAGCAAAAAAAGAAAGAATTGCGATGCATAGCAAAGAACCCGAAACTTTGTTTCCTGGATGGACTTATTGCTTTTGGGATTTTTGTAGGGTTTGTATGGCAGTTCTAGGACGCCCATGATCCGGTGATCTCGAGGTCTGGCGACGCTTTTTGGCACCGAGCGATTAGTTACAGCCCGTGTACCATCTGATGGCTACCCTGGTAGGCGTCCGACTCTGAACGCATACATTGGCACTAAGAAAATTTCTTCTTCACTCCACTCCTCCTACATCACTGTTTCAAGAAGGAGATCCCAACTCCATTTATACAGACATTTATTTGGTTATTTTTTTTTATATGGTTCATATACTATACTTTGGACCATGTATTTTCTCTGAAGCATCAAGACATGCTATATATACCTTAATACATTCAAGAGTGTACGCTACATTGCTTTAGAAAGTTAGTCTTACTCAGGGGTGTCCAACTCCAGTCCTCAAGGGCCACCAACAGGTCATGTTTGAAGGATAGCCCTGCGCCAACACAGGTGGCTCCAGTGATTGACTGAGCCACTGATTGAGCCACCAATGCTGCAGCAGGGATATCATTAAAACTTGACCTGTTGGTGGCCCTTGGGGACTGGAGTTGGCCATACCTGGTCTAACTCAATGGCAGGAAGGACAATCAGTAACTGGAAGGCTGACTGTGGGCTAAAATCGAGTCTCACTCACTCAGAGCACTCACAGCCTCTCTGGAATCTCCATCTCATCTGTGTCCCTTGAAACTCAGTCAGAGCTTTTCTTTTACTTTTTCAAGCATGCACGCAAAACTCTATATATTTCTTCGTCACCGGCCAGAGCTGACAGTTTTATGCACTCTGCACAGACTCTGACTAATAGAAGCGCCAGGCGGAAAACAGAATGTGCCTGAGAATGTACAGAGCTCACAGTGTGCAGCACAGACACCAACTTCCTCTGATTCATAATGGGATGCAGACATTCACCTCTTTCCTGCCCTCCACCCCTCCACGTCAGTCTAGCCAAAACCCAGCCTTTGGACATAGCAACATACAGTAACTTGCATTCTTCTTAGTAACTGTTCTGCATTTGTTAGTTGTCAGATTTTCTTTATCTGCATTTTTAGTCCTTAACATTATTAGTTTTACGTTGCTCGCCCTTTTACCGCTTGGTAGTAAAGATGGGCAAAGTTACCGAAATCAAGTCTGCCGAATATTTTTTTGCTTGCTTTTTCCTTTTTCGATTATTTAAACTGAAAATGTCCAATTTTCTAAAAAGAGACATTCTTGCTTTTAGGGGTCAAACCAAACTTTCTTCAACTTTTTTTGTGTTTCTTTCGGGGTTTTGTTTTAAGGGCATGGGGATGGATTATTATTTTTTAACTGTAGTAATTTTGCAGATGATTGATAATGCTCATAATATGCCCAGCCCTACTCGTTAGCCCTGTGCCAATGGACGTCAGCACTAAACGAGGTGAAGCTCTGAACAATGTGAACAATGTATTCTTGCACATCAAACTAGCATACAAAGGTCATGTTATGATATGGGTGCCTCCTGGGTTAAACACAAGACCAAACTGTACAATTCTATGTTGAACAAAGTACTAGAGCTTTGAGAAGGTCTATAACTGAACAAACACATCAGTAACCACCAGGTTAAGCCTTGGTGTAAGATTACTTATACTGCAGGTTAAATATGTCGTCATTAGTTTCTATGTTAATGTATTAGTCTCCTGCCAATATGATTATAGTGTATAACAGTTTTTGACAAAGCTTCACTGGTTGTCTAACTCAATTACTGCCTCCTCCGAGCTCGTCCGCCATTTTGTGTCTTTTCCAAAAGCAGTGCTTTAAGAGTGGGTAAAGCCTCCGGAGGTGAATCGATTCAAGTGCCAGGGACGTATTCTCACGCAGTGCCATAGAGAATAGGATACTTTCAGTCTGTTAGCCACCATAGGAAGAGTACAGTATGTCTAATGGTTTCAGGGCAGGTATCATTGTCTATTAGAGATACTGGGTATGTGGGACAGTTGCATAGTGATGGCTTGCACGTCAGGCAAAATGGTGGAGCTTCTGGTGAGGACCGCTACATAATTGTTTGTTTTGTAGGTTATTCACTCTTTGACAAAGCACCAACAGAGGCACCCAACACATTAGACGTTTTATACCTTCCAGTTGTATTTTATTTTTTTGCTATGTGACAAATACACTGGCGACACACTTTATTCGAGCTCGGCTAGTCCAACAGATGGGTATACCCGGGTGTGTATTGAGGTTTGTGACTGTTTTTGCCCGAGTGCATTGAGGTATTTTCCAGGCAGGGATTGAAGCATTTTATTCCCGCTGGCTTGAAATATGCACAGTATTGAATTATATATATACTGCATTACAATTCATGAATTTATGCCATCTGGTAGACACGCGAAGCATTGCAGCCTATTAAATCCTAATCATTATCATTTAACAGATCAGCCGCCCGTCAGCCAGGCATGAACCCAGGCTGGGAAGGCAAACGCAACGGGGCTTGTCAGAGGTGAGGAGCGGCGCATTCCAGGTATCTGCCAGGTACATACTGGGTATTTGCTCAAATAAAGTGTGTCGGTGCAGTACATTTATTTTCATTTAATCTTTGCACTCTAGCACTTAGATTTTTCTTGTGCAGTGCACTGCTATTTGTCTTTCTATTTTTTGTCTGCTATAGCCACATCGCAGGGAGCCCGCCAATAGAGGTTCCACCGGTCGGATTCTGTGAGTGGTGTGGCTACCTCAATCAGTGCGGGAACTGATTTTCTATACAATTACGAGAAGAAAATCTCTCATGAGGGTTTATCCATGTTGCTCTAAATGCAGGTTCTCTTAGGGCTGGTAATGGGACCGCCGAGGTCACTGACTTCAGATAGCCATCTTCCCCTGACTACCAAAGGCGTTAAACTTTGAGCGCACATGTACCCACCAGACCTAAAAGGTCCGTTTTTCATTGATGGACATTATAGTATACTCACAGCCTGTATATAAGAAACTCCGCACATCTTTCGTACAAAAATAAATAAATACATGTTTCTATGACCTCTGGAAGAAACTGTATATTATTTACCACATGCGGTTTTGAAGCACTGATGGTCTTTTGTCTCTTTCTAAATGTGTTTTAATTAGTTTTTATTTTAATGTATTAGTTTGCTGCCAATCTGATTTAGTAGTGTATCTGTTAGCCATCATAGCAAGGGCATTTTTAATAGTTTCAGGGCAGCTATCATTGTCTATTACGGATATAGGGTATGTGGGACAGTCGCTTGGTAATGGCAAATCCAATAACTATACTGGACTTTGCTCTCTAGTTCCTATAAGATCTATACTGTTGGTAATTTATAATTACTCTCATCACAGCTTTATATTAAAGCCAGTTAATTCCCAGGTAGTGGGGTGTTTCATTTCTACTGTAAACTAGTAAATATGTGCACCAGCTTCACAGACCACCAAGAATGTGCAGAGGTAACGCCGGGATAAGAAGTGCTAATTAGCAAATAGTCTTAAGAGTGATCTATAAAGACACACAATTCTTTAGAACTGACTCTAACACAAATGAGTCTGGAACAGCAGGTAAGAAGTACAGTAATGGTCAGGGAATGCGCTGTTTGATTTTCCGCAGTCATGTGATGACATATGCTTGTGATAATCGCAACACAACCAATTTCTCATCACTGATACATTCAGGGTTACAGTACTTCGAAGCACGTGAGTCATTCTGTAAGCATTCAACGTTATGGGCAAGAACGGTAAAAAATGGCATTAGTAACAGTGACCCACTATTGCACATCAACTGACTTTTACATCAGATGTGATCAGACAAGAGCAACACTGCCAAGGAGTCAGGAGACTGTACATACTGTACTTTGCTGTTGCTGCATTAACTATGATTCTATTGCATCTAATGAAATAATGTGTGTTGTAACCACAATGATACTGCTCCACAGGATTACCCCGTGCAAAGTTGTGTACCATTATTTAGCATTGTTGACCCAGCATTGCTGAAGGGGCAGACAGAAGATTAATTTTCCGGCTTCCTAATTAAATCATTCAATGTTTTTTTTAATTAGGGGATTTTGTTGCCAACGATGAAAGATTTCAGAGAGGTTTCTAAGGTTGTGATTTGCTGCAGTTCACAGATAAGATGTCAGTGTCCATACTGTTCCCTGCTCTCCCAGGAACTCTACAAACACGTCTGCTCCTCTAAGATACAGTCAATATAAATACCACTTGTGGTAACATTCACGTCAGACAGGTCGGAAACCCTGTCTTTCCCCATTCCCTCCTACCACACAATGCTTCCACTGCAGCCAGGGATTCTGGGTAATGACATGCAAATGAGCACAGGGTGTCACATATACATCTACAGTAATCAAAATAGTGCAATTTAATCTGGGTTTTGAAACACCCTGCTATTCAAGCTCATGGACAGGGGGCTCTATGTACCAGCATGGTCTTTGCATTTACACCAGGTTTAACTTGGCGTACAATTTTTGAAACACATATTTAAATTAGTGATGGGCTGGGTTCTAAAAAACACCAGATACCGGGAACCCAGGGAAAGAAAGATTACCCAGCCGGGTAGGTTTAAAGGACCTGCAGCTGGCAGCGGAGGGAGAGGAGGACGGCATCCTGCAGCGAAGGTCAGCAGCCAGCTGCAGGGGGAGAGACGCAGGAAATGAGGGTCTTTCCAATTAGAATTACATTGAGCAAAGCACAATAATAAAACGAATTAATAAAGGCTCAGAGGAAACAAATAGGGTAGAGAAGGAAAAAAAAAAAAGACGCTCCTCCCCCTCACATGGTCCTTTTCTCCCACCTCCACCTGCTGCTGACCTTCACTGCAGGATGCGGTCCCCCTCCTCCTCTCCCTCCGCCGCTGGCTGCTGACCTTCACTGCAGGATGCTGTCCCCCTCCTCCTCTCCCTCCGCCGCTGGCTGCTGACCTTCGCTGCAGGATGCTGTCTTTCTTTTCTCCTCCGCCGCCGGCTGCTGACCGCTGAAGAATGCCATCCTCCTCTACTCCCTCTGCCGCCGGCTGCTGGCTGCTGACATTCACTGCAGGATGCTTTCTTTCTTCTTTCCTCCGCCGCTGGCTGCTGACCTTCGCTGCAGGATGCTTTCTTTCTTCTTTCCTCCGCCGACGGCTGCTGACCGCTGCAGGATGCCATCGTCCTCTACTCCCTCTGCCGCCGGCTGCTGACTGCTGCAGGATGCCATCCTCCTCTACTCCCTCTGCTGCTGGCTGCTGACCTTCGCTGCAGGGTGCAAACCTCGTTCTAACTCACACGGTTAGTTGTTGAGATCCACAGCTCAAGATCCGATTTGTACCGGTTAGCGATAGGACCTCTAGCCGCTCTCCAGAAGTTTTCACTGAAGCTGCCAGTATGATTACCCGACGTACGTTTCGCCGTTTGAAGTCACGGCTTCTTCCGGGGAGCTGGGGACCTCAACAACTAACCGTGTGCATGTACAGCACTTGTTATCCACATACAATCTGGTTTAATACGTTTTTAATTATCTGATGTACCTTAAACCTGGTACTCTTTAGAGTAGTGATTTGTATTTCTACCTGGGGTATACTGGTCTTAACAAAGAGCAACAAAATTGCGGGTACAGGTACTCAAACACTGGTCTCCTACATCTGAGGACGTTTCCAATAACTAGATATATCTAAGATTCCCTTTCCGCAGCCTTAGGTTCCGAGTACAAGGAGCAGAGTGCTAGTGATATACCATCTACCCTTACCTCGCAGCAATGAACATACTTAGTTCTCACTGTACAGTAAATACTGAACGCCCGACCGTTGGATATCCTATCACCGCTCAAAATAATCCGCGATAGACAGCGGCAAGAAATATGAGACGTACGAAATACACTATTGACTATGACTCACCCCTAAATGGGTTACTCTAGATCTGCTTGAATACAAACCTCAAACTCAGGCACTGTAAATATGAGCAGCCGATTGATCCTACAAGCAGGTTAACACCTTGCAAATGACACCTATCATTAGGGCATAAGCAACTTGACCGTGAACTGTGCTATATGATATAGTATATTATATTTATATAATCATATATACTGCACTACTAAATTCAGAATATCATATTTATTTATAATATATCTATATATATATTAGTACCCATTGTTCTGCTAAAACCGGTTATGTCTTCCCTGGGTTACTTTTAATTTAATTAATACTGTGGTTTGGCAATGACATATGTATCTATATACTGTACATAGTAACTAATTATCTCCTTCCACGAAGTGTTGGCACTTTGGTTAGTGTCCTGTGATTTCAACAGGGTTCCGCCATTAAAAGAAATACTATATGGGCATTTCTTTAAAAAAAAAAAAATGTACAGTGGCGGCCGCCCTGATTCTAAAGTGGCCGCCACCGCGGGTAATTTAAATCCCCGTTCAGACGCGGGCTTTTTTTTTAATCTCTTTCGCCGCCGCAGGCGCTTCCATTGTTCAGCGCATTAGCGCTGAATGGAGAAACGGGTCGCGCGCAGCCGCAAGATGCGGCTGGCGCGCGGCCAATTCCGGCACGAAAATTGAAAGAGCAGGGAAAAATGCGGGCAAGCTTTAGATTAAGCTTGGCGGCAGCAGTATGTCCTTAAAATGCCTTTCTTTTAAAAGTGTATATTAAATAAAGCTATTTTTAAGTAATTACATTTTTCAAACTACCATTAGCTGTGCACCATCAAGGGGATTCTTTCTCTTAGTACTCCTGGAGTATTGTAATATTCACAAGAAGAAAGATAAGAAAGAGGAGTAGGAATAGAGCGAAAGGCTCCAAAATCTTTTGGGGACTAGCTGCAGGCCTTTGCAATTTTAGCAGCATGATAGGTGATGTCATGATATCATTAATTATGATGTATTTTGATCAAGCTGGTGCTTCAAGGGTTAATGTAGCTACAGTTTGATTGTAAAAATACAAATGATTGGGTTTATGGCAGGTCAAGACTCTTCCTGTGTCTGTGCAGACCTACAAAGAGGACTTGATTGGGGGCCGATCACGGATGGATCACTAAAAGTGACGTGTCGTTTAGAAGGCAATAAACGATAGCCAGATACTACTCTGTCAGCCTCAAAGAAAACTAAATATTCTTGAATGATTACTTGTGCATCCCAGAGAGAGGTGACTCACAGGTCACAACTTAGTTGGAGGACGTTATTAAAAATGAGAATATCATGTGACGTCATCTACTCTGCATAATAACTGGTACATATGTGTAATCGTGGCAAAAAGACAAATCAAACCGTGTCACACACTACATGGGTAAGAGGTGTCAAGGCCAGATATCTATTTGTCACTCAAATTAAGGAGCAAGACGGTCAGAATTCTTGTTGCATCCGTCTTAATCGCATGAATTTATTAATATGAGTCACGTGCGTCTAAGTGTTAGCAAAAAATTTTTCTGTCATAAAACAGTCAACCTGGAGGTGATTTATGATAGGGGTGGGCTTATAAGGTTTCAATGGGAAAACAATGGTGTATATAGGGCTTGCCCTGGAGATATGAAATCCGAATTCAACAGGGGTGTGTTTTGGACCAGACGTGAATTTTTATATTTCTATGCCAGTGACCTCTCTGGGGGGAAAGCCGATGACATATGGTAATGTATGTATAGGGAATCCTGCTATGTTTTATCCTGTTTTTTTTAAAAGAAACTGTTCTGCATTTACTGTAATTCTATGTTCTTGTAATTTATTTTATTTCAATAAATCCTAAGCACTGTATTTTTATATATATATGAAACAATTCTTTAATAAGTAATGCTTTGGGGCTCTGAATTAACTGTTGCACACTATTAACATTTTCGGACACATTTTGCTACAACAGATGTGTGCGTTATGTGCATAGTTTTTTCTATAATAAACAGGGACCTGAGATCCTGGCAGATATATATTAATGACATATTTTGCATATTTCTTGAGTGGTGGCAGTAGATAGATCTGATTGCAATTGTGTAAGGGGTAAATCTTCACTCATTGAAAGTACATTGCACAGGAGAAAAGTGAGTTGGCTAGAGTAGCCGTGTGCATTAACCCTGATTGCATATCTAAGTCACGTGATCACTTGTGTGCTGTTCGTGACAGTTGGTATATTGGGGAAGGATTGAGGAGAGATGTTATTAATTTGAGGGACCTTTGCGAAGGTGAAAAGTGGGCCAGCTTGCAAGCGGTGTATTAACCCTTGTCCCATCTGCAGGTCACGTGCTCACAGGTGTGCCGTGTGTGACAGGGGAGAAGAATCCGGAGCATTGCTCTGCGCTTTTTAAGTATGTGCACACGATTTGGGGGGGGCTATACATTTTTCATCAGTCCGGGGTGGAGTAAGTATGATAGGGACTTCAGGCAGAAAGGGGCAATTAGAAATAGTTGCGGTGGGACGTGAAGGATATGGACCTGTGAATGGGCAAAATGATGCTGCATAAAAACTGACCCCTTTCTGACCGGGGCCGGCAGCTCGCAGTAAACTGGGCAGTTGGCCAGGACTAAGAAGGGAGATTCTCGCTAGTTGTATAATGGGGGCCAGTGCAAGTGTTGGCAGATGAGAATCTACAGGATTCCGAGAGATGAGAAGACATCTACTTTGCCACTAGGTGCTTCTCTTCATACAGTAGCAGTAACCAAGTGAAACTGATCTGCTAAGTCAGTATGTGGTTACAGTCCAAGTCTCTGAAGTTGGAGAACCTGGCTTAATGTCCATGTGAGAAAGGATAAGCGCAGCACACCAAATAAATAGTAAACAAAAAAATGATACAGTTACCGGTGCTCCCATCCATGAACGAGACGCTGCACATCCAAACCATGGTACACGAAGAGAGATGGAAGACAGGGCACACAGATTTAAAAAAATGAAAACATTTATTTAAGCTAACACGACGTTTCAACCACAATGGTCTTTATCAAGTGCAAAAAAAGGGCCCGTTTTTTTTTTTTTTTTTTGCACTTTATAAAGAGCACCTCCCTTAATGTCCATGTGACCTGGAACAAGTCTCCTCTTGTGCTTCATTAACGAAATAGATGCTAAGATTAGTGTACTGTCCCCCCCACTGCAGAATACTGTGCATGGCAGTGTTCTGTCTAAACAAATTATTCAACATGACATCATACTGTAGATTGGTTTGTGTTGTACATTAACGTCTACATCAACCCCCGTATCATTGGAATGGCCTGCAGGAGACCTGCGGAATTTCGAGAGGTTCATCTCCATTGTAAATGTGATGCTTTAAGAACTAGATGTTGTGAAGTACAGTATGAAAGAATGCAGCTCTACATTACTTTTCCGGGAACTTCTTGAGACCACAAGTGCTTTCAAATAAAACTGAATGGCATTACCAGGCCCACTTATATGTAACCCCCGTTGCAATGTGGTCTAGACCTAGGGGTTGAGCCTTTATAATGCTGTATATCAGCACCAAGTTACAGGACTACATTCCATTGATGTATAATGCATATTTTGCAAAGCAATGTAAGAATTCAAAATATGTCCCACATACTGTAGGCCCTTACTCAGTATGCTGTGAAACGGCTTCCCGGCACTGGAGAAGATGGTAGTCTCATTCTTTGGGATAGAGACAAGTTCTTCTCTGGCACTGCAAAGGGGCCGGAACATGTTTCAGTCACATTCTTTTATTTCCCACGGTGATTAGAAACACGCGCACAGTCTGATGTCAAACCGTCCAGCCATCTGGTATGATGACTTTAATTAATGTGATGGATTAAAATGATGCAATGTGCGGTCCTTAAATCCTCTGATTGCCATCCATAAAGCAGGAGTTCAACTCCAGTCCTCAAGATCCCCCAACAGGTCAGGTTTTTAGGATCTCACTGCTTCAGCACAGGTGGCTCAATCAAAGTCTGAGCCACCTGTGCTGAAGCAGGTATAGCCTTAAAACCTGACCTGTTTGGGGGAGGAGGTGCGGGGGCGGGGGAGGGCGGGAGCTCTTGAGGACTGGAGTTGAGAACCTCTGACTTAAAGCTACTTAGTCCCTTCAATGAACATTCTTTATTTACTATTAAAGTCTGCATGAAAGCGATGCTCCACGCGTACGGTTTACAGGTTGGTAGGATGAGAATAGGTGGAACATTTACAGCCTGAACCGGGCAGGTTTACGTGCCTTTCTTCTCCTTTCCGTAAATACCACAATATCAACCGCAGTCCCCTTTATTTAGCGTGCAATCATTCTTTATTAGAAACTGGCATTACGTGTTCTTGTTCAGGTTGAGTCCATACTTTCGCCGGGTCTCACTAATCTCCGATATGGGTTAGCTCAGGGGTGCGCAAACGTTGTTCTTACCTGCTCTCTCATCTCTGCGATGTCACGGCGTCATGTGACGTCGTACCAACGCGGCGCCATGTGATGTCATGGCAATGCGTCCTCACTATGAGAAGATGCAGGAGGAGACGCCGGAGAGAAGGTAAGAGACAGTTACAGAGGCACCGGGCTGTTCCCTGGCAATCAGTTTGAATGTTGCGAGGGGCCTCTGTAAGCGCGGGGCGCAGTTTGGCGCCCCCCCTTAGAACATTTTGTGCCCCCGCCCAGTTTGCGCACACCTGGGTTAGCTCACCATGATCTCACGTCAAATAGCGTTGACTTGTGTTGCTGTTCACGTGGGATCGGGGTGTGATAACCTGTATTAGAAATAAGTTAAAATCGCCCTTTATAGTGAAGTCCTCTAGCTTGGTTTTCCACAGGGCCATTAAATCACTGGGTGTTGCAGTGACATTGCCAGAAATGTGACATGTATTTCCTTGCATTTACAGCTTTGGGGAAAGTTTCTAAATTGTCACATTTTCCCCAAAAGGCAATTTAATCTTTTAATGGCTGTGTAATGTGTTTATCCCGATTATTGGGAACAGCTTGGCAAATTGTGCAAGATTTCATGACTTTTGCAGGGTAAATGAGTAGTTCAGTACGAGGTGAGACCTTTTTTATTTGGACTAACAATGGATAAGACAAGCTCTCTCGAGTTCTCCTCTCTTCCTCAGGTCAGCAATACTGGTTTACAGAGATTCCTGGAGTTTAAAAATCCAGATTACAATCTAAGGCAGGTGCTGTAGGAAAGCAATGGCAGGGAGAATGGGGAATAAACAGACAGGGCAATAATAATGGATGCAAAGGACATTGAGAAATAGGACGATCCATCAAAAGTGTGCAGGGGGTTTGGGGTGCAGGGGGGAGCATGGAGTGTGGGTACATTGTAAAATTAACAGAGGCAGGGAGAAACATTACAAATAATAATGATAGTGTGTTAGACCCCATATCAGCATTAAGTCCTCTTGTTTTAGTGTTAAAGAGCATTATCATTTAATGTAGACCTTACCCATTTCGTCACCAAAGAACAAAACCTATAAAAATGTTGCTACAAAAATCTGTAAACTGTAACAAGCCCAAATGGTTAATTAGTACAAAATAATGGAAAGCGGTTAACCACAAAATGATTATTCTTACTATCACACAGCATCAGATGGAAAAATAGGTGCAGCTATTCTGATTGAACTCAAACCGTATTGCGCTGTTGCATGCTATCTGAACGTGGAACAGATGATGTTCTGGATGGAATAGGGAAGTTTTTCTGTTTAGATCCCAATCCAACGTTGCTAAATATCCTGTGTCACCCAAGATAGTCCTGGCTTGCAGAGGGCTGTACAAAAGCACAACTACAGGCAGGGCCACCGACAGTTTTCCAAGGGGCTGGGGACTACAGTTGTTATGAGGCCTCAGGTTGGTGAGCCCTGGTCCAGAACCCCCAAATCTCCCCCCCATAACTGAACTGGGGGATCCACCAGAGCTCAACCATGGTCCCCCGATGTTCAGGCATCCTTCAGTTCCACACATTATTTGTAAGGGGGAGGGGGGAGAAGAAACCTACAAATATGGCCACCAGACTACAAACATGGCCGTGGGGTCACCAATAGAAAGCAGCAACATCATCTCTTGATGACATCACAGCTTTCTTATTGGCTGCCAGGATGTGCCCTGACACTTCCGTCACTTTGTGTCCGACGGGCACATATTCGGCCTGGTGCTGCTACAAGGGAAAGGGAGGTTCCCCAGATATTGTGGCACCACCGAGGAACGCCCCGGTTCAGGTAATAATAAAACGAGAAGCGTGGAATGCTACTTTAAAGAAAGTAACTATTATTACATTTTTGGACAAATCCACTACTCTATCATAGCGCCAACATATTACAGGCTCACTGATAAAAATCAGCGGTTTTTAATTCAAATTCCATTTTTTGGTGCAGAACCATCATCTCTTAGGCCACGCGTATAATGCCTGCGACGGGCGACGCGACGGGTGATGTCACCCGTCGCCGCTACCGAAAGTTATAATTTGCTTTGCGGCAGCGGCGTGGGCTTACTGGCATTTGATTGGTTCAGGGGCTGTCACACGAGGCGACAGCCCTTGAAAAATCAAATATTGTCAGCTTCCAAAATTCGCGACGCGGCGTCACTACGTCGCCTTCACGCTTACTATAAGCGCACACGGCGGCAATGCATTTGTTTTTGGTCGCCACCGCCCGTCGCGGACACTACGCACGACCTTAGTCACAAAGGCTACTGGGGAGATTGCGGCTCTAACGCTCATGTCAAACGGTTCTGCAACTAGCAGCCAAAGTATTACGTTTCTAACGAACAGTGTTGGTAGTCTATTATAAACTATTATAAGGTTTTGTAGGAGCTCAAATGCTATGTCCCTTCATATCCATTCATATATGCAGAGGTAACCATGCAGGGGAAGATATCATAATTAAGGATACAGTTCTCAAGTTCAATGTCACATAAATTGACAAATTAATCCCTGAAGATGTAGGTGAGGATTTCATCCATTCTCCTCTCCTTAGGGGATTCCAAGAAATATAAAAGTACAGTACTCACTGTTGGTCCCCTGCAGATCCTCAAGCGTGCAACCACGTCCGGAGTCCAAGCATGTAAAGTAGTGTTGTGTGTGGTGCACAGCTACAAGAACAGGCCGTGTGGCAATAAAAAATTATGTTTATTCTAGCTGCATTAACGGAGGAATTACACAAACAAACTAACTAAATAATCTCTCATCAAGCGCTAACCTAAACCAAATAATGTGATGGGGTAATTAGAACTTAATAGTGAAAAACAACCTTAATTGACCTTAATTTAATCAGTTAATGGTGATGTGATCATGTGCTAATAGCAGAAAAGCTGCCAAAGGGAACTTCATAAAACAGATGATCCCAGGACCTGTTGGAAAAAATAGCAAACACAAAATATGCGTACCCTGGCGCTGATATGATATAATGTCCAAAATATCGTAGTCCAAAAGATAGCCCTTGGGTATAGGGCGAAATCTGGAGTGGACTGTTGGAATAACCAAAAGAAGTCCTGGACAGATGAATGGGTCCCTGTGAGGTATCTACAAGGGCAATCCTGAGAAATAAAAAGAGGACACACCAATTGCGCAGTACCTAAAACAGGGACATATAACTAGAACATAATAGACCCTACTCACAAGAAATGAAACTAGCTCAGACAGGGGAGAGAATCTGTTCTTGTCCATTTATCACTGGGTGTCGCTGTCATTGGTGTAACCTGGGAATTTTGAGGATCATCTGAAGGGAAATCATCCGGTCAGACCACATGGGGTCCGTGGAAGATCGAGGTGAAGACACGGCACAAGAACAGATTCTCTCCCCTGTCTGAGCAAGTTTCATTTCTTGTGAGTAGGGTCTATTATGTTCTAGTTATACTGTATGTCCCTGTTTTAGGTACTGAGCAATTGGTGTGTCCTCTTTTTATTTCTCAGGTTTGCCCTTAGAAATACCTCACAGGGACCCATTCATCTGTCCAGGACTTCTTTTGGTTATTCTTACAGTCCACTCCAGATTTCGCCCTATACCCAAGGTCAATCTGTTGGACTACGATATCTTGGACATTATATCATAGCAGTGCCGGGGTACGCATATTTTGTGTTTGCTGCATTAACGGAGGGTTGTACTCTTCACCGTTTTTCAATGCAGCTTGAATAAACATCATTTTTTATTGCCACACGACCTGTTCTTGTAGCTGTGCACCACACACACACAACACTACTTTATATTATAAACTATTAACAGTCTGCACTTTATAAAATACTGTATGATGCGCGTCCTCCTACAATGAATATACTAATTAAACTATTTAGTAGAATGGGTTAATTTTCAAAAGGGGTGTTCATGGAGGAATCCCAGCCCAAAATGGCACGGAACACCTTTACATTATAAAGGTTTTAGCCAGATTAAATCAAAGGGTCACAATTATGCCATGTTCTTCACAAGGTGCTGCACATAATCCCAACATATGATCTAATGAACTGGCTGATTAAGGCCTGGATATTGGGTGCCAATGACTCTCCTCTGCAGCCAGTCTGCAGTGTTTTTGACCCGACAAGGCAGATCAGTGAAGCCTGCGGGATCTTCGATCCGTCTCTGGATATCAGATTCCTACATTTCCTGTCATTTGCACCAGGCTAATTTTAGCTGGAAGATGACATAAGCACGCTAGAAAAAGCAAACGCTTACGAGTCTGGCCAGCAACTCTGCGTGCAGCTTGCCCGAGTGTGGCTGAAACAGGCCAAGCTAACCCTTCCAGTGCTGGATAGAGTAATGTACTGCAGGGTCACTGACCAGGATTAATACGCTCCTCCTAGGACCAAAGTCTGCGAACTTCAGTGACATGTTAGGAAGATAAAAGGCAACATCTAGATTTTTGTTTCTCAGTTTGCAACATCGTAAACTGAGAATTGCCAGAGATTTGATGTTCTCTAGTTATGTCCTTTTGTGAGATGTCAGT
Organism: Ascaphus truei; assembly: GCA_036426205.1. Lineage (NCBI taxonomy): Eukaryota > Metazoa > Chordata > Amphibia > Anura > Ascaphidae > Ascaphus > Ascaphus truei. Next base: position 82,817 of record WSYH01000124.1, on the reverse strand, counting down.
GTGTGTTCAACAAGACTTCACAAGGACGAAGCCCTCCTCCCTAATCATCATTGTTTCTGGCAGGGTCAATGCCCTTTTAGTGTGGCAGACAACATACAACACCTACATGTAGGTCACCGATAGAAAGTTGATGTATTGGCTGCCTGACCCTAGTGGCCATATTGTTTCCCAAGTTGCCCTGCGGACCCCTAGTTTAATCTGATTCACCGCTCTAAAACCAAGTGGGACCCAGGATGTCAGGGGAACAACAATGAGCTCCGGGGATGGGGACGGGACCCCCTCCCCCGTTCAGGTAACATAAAAATGTAAAATAAGTATATGTTATACTCGGGATCAAAACTTCTAGTCAAATAAGGATATGTGACATGACAAAAATAAGGATCCACATAGCTTCACATCACAAATAATTAAGGAACTACTTTGTCTTTTCAGAGGACACATGATAACAGGTTTATAAACACACTGTCCAAAAGGTTATCAGGTATTTTCGGAGGATCAGTGTCTGGGATCCAAAGGGACCATGACGGTCTGTCGTAGCATCGTAAAACTCCAGTTACACACGGGACATACAGCGGACACCGATACGCGTTTGTTGTATATATGTACTATAGATTGTAAGGCATAGTTAATGAATAACTATATGGTAATTGTGATGTTGCACGATTAAATGTATATACGTGAAAAATTAATAAAATAAGTCCCCAGGGGTCACATAAAAAAAATATATATATATAATATATATTTTTTTTTTTTCTTTAAGTGAGAGTACTTCTCGGAAAAAGTGAAATATCATGGTGGAGGGGATTGATAAACTCAAGCCCATCTACTTCCATAATCCCTAACTATGACCTTCATGCGAGTAGATTAGAGAGGAATTCAGTATAAGTGTAAGGTTAAGACTTTGGGGCTTCATGCATTAAAGTACCAACTGACTTCAGTGGGAGTTTCCATGCAATAGTCCCCGATCTGCACCACCTACTGTAAGTTTAATGGCCAACCTCATTCTCGGTGAGCATTCTGTACATATAATAATAATAATAGCATGTTCTTGTATAGCGCTGCTAGTTACGTAGCGCTTTATAGAGACATTTTGCAGACACGGTCCCTGCCCCGTGGAGCTTACAATCTATGTTTTCCTGACTCTCTTGCCAAGCCCACTTGGACCCATGACAAGCTATCTAATTATTGCTGTCCTAATTACAGATATTTGATCATTCTTACAAAAAGTTATCCTTGGTGGCGGCATCGAATTAGAGGGGGCCTACGAATTTTGGGGTAATTGTTCCCTATAGTGCTTCTGTGGGGAAGTAAAAAGGATTAAGGCACGGGTGGCCAACTCCAGTCCTCAAGGGCCAACAACAGGTCAGGTTCTTAGGATATCCCTGCTTCAGCACAGGTGGCTCAATCAACCGATTTCCTACTGCATTTTAGATATTCCTTATATGAAGCTCTTCACAGTGAGGTTTTGTAGCAAATAAAACAGGGACCAATACTACAAATAGGGATAAGGACGTCAAATCTTAAATTAAACATGGTCAGAACGATGAGCCGAGAATGTGTCTTATTAAAAGTAACATTCGGAAACAAAAAACTAAAGGAGGTTTGTCATCAAACTCCTAGTTGTATATACACACTGTAGTTAAGGGCCTTTATGATATATATATATATATATGTATAATAGTGCCATCAGGAGGAGGTCTTAGACTATTACACACTGGGCGCATGCGCACTAGTAGTCAGCAACCTGGCGGTTCTGGGCATGCGCAGTAGAGAGCGCAATCAGGAGGAGATCCTAGAGCGTATTACACGCAGGGCGCATGCGCGCTTATAGCTAGTGGTGTCATGGATACATTGCAGGCATTCTGGTTGCTGCGTCACTAAGGAAGTGACTTTATGATAATTTCCAGGAAGGGCAGGCCATTCCAAGATGGCGGTGCGTTCCAGGACAGGGCTGCGGTTCACTGACATTACATACACACGGTTTTCGCGGGCTTTGGGGGTTCCCACACGGGTGAGTGCATTTTTTTTATTGATTGGTTTGGGTATATATGGTGTTTCACTGGCACTCATTCACTGCACGTCCCTGAGGAAGGTCACATTCTGCTGACCGAAACGTTGGATGCAGTGCCATGTACTTCTTATACGAATACAGTTTTTTTTGTACTTACCTGGCTGTGTGCTGTCTCTGTTTCCTGGACCAACATCTGGTAAATATCTTTTTCATGTGGTATAATACTATTACACACACATATAATACACACAATATATATACATTAATATATATATAATATACACACACAATTATATATATATATATTATATATATATATTATATATTATAATATATATATAATATATATTATATCCAATAAAGATATCACTTGTGAGCACATTCACATGTCTTAGAACTGGTCTGCACCCCTGCCTCTCAACCATTATCACCTAGCATACAGTGCTCCCACTGCAGCAAGGGATCTGGGAAATGAAATGCAAGAGCACACAATGTGTCCCCTTTTGCCTGCTAGTCCCATGCTGTGTTTAAAAGCTGTGTGAACGGCGATACATCAGCTTAAATGGGCTCCATGTGAATGGATATTCCAGGCAAAAGGTGACACACTGTGTGCTCATTTGCATGTAATTTCCCAGAATCCCTTGCTGCAGTGGGAGCACTGTATGCGAGGTGATAATGGTGGAAGGCGGGGTTGTAGACCTGCCTAAAACATGTGAATGTGCTCACAAGTTATATTCTGTATTGGCTATATGCTAACGGTGGAGGTTTTCTGTCGCCTTTTTCACCCACCATAACTTAAAATGTATACATACGTACATACATACATACGTACGTACGTACGTACGTACGTACGTACATACATACATACATACGTTTTAATCAAAAAATCATCAGGACAGTCAAACAAACTCCAGAGCTCTGGAGTTTGTTTGACTGTCTGATGATTTTTGATTAAAACTTATTTTTTCAACTTGTGAGTGCTGCGGATCTATTTTCCTGTATATCTTTGGGACTGGCTGGTGTTCCCCGTCCACCTGCAAGCACCCAGACTATTGATAAGTATACTTTGGTCTTTATTTATTGTGTGCACCCAGCATCTATCTTGTACTGTGAATGTTCAGAATAATGTACATAACCTAATAATAATACATTAATCGCTGATCTACAGAGCTTGCAATCTAATTCTAAAGAGCTTGCAATCTAATTCTTTAAATCTGCTGCAAACGGATACAAAGTGATTTTACAAGGCTATGACCGCTTTGCACCAAAATACTGTAACTCTTTTTTTAAGCAACCTATGAGAAATTGATACACATTCTTCCAGTAATGCATTGCAAAGGCGTTAAAAGGCAAGAGTGTGCTGGTCACACCGTGCAGCGGAGAAGGGAGGATGAACTAGTTCTTTGAAGCATTTAAAATAACAAGAGGACGTGACCCTTCCCCAGGACAGTATGGACCCAGGGCATGCTAATGTTTTGTACAATTTACCATCTTGCTGTAGGTTGAAGAGATGTCAGCATAACCTGTGGCATTGACCATTAGTGACGCGTGTTGAGTTAATCTAACTGGAAAAGATACGCAGCCAGGGACATGATGCAAGCGAGGGTACGGAAGGGGAATGCGTGTCCTAGAGTGTACTGTACAGCCAGAATTCCTAGAAACAAATCTGTGTGTAATGTGGAGTTTCCCGAAACATCGAAAACACTTGGAACACAGTCAGGGAAGCTGGGGAAGGGGCCACAGCGGCAGGCAAACGTGTGTCTCAATGCAAAAGGGACAAATGGAAACAGCTATGTATTCCCCTTTTTGTGATTCTACAGAACGTGGAAGGAAGTGTTAGGTTTAAAAGAAGCTCATTGTGCAAAAAGAGGCGACGTTCAAGTTCAACCGAGGACGTGTTTCTAAAACGGTTTCTAAAGATAATTTAGGAAATGGGTAGTTAGTTTCCTGCAATTTGAAACATTTGTAGCTAAAAGTAAACAGAAGGACTTTGAATATATATATATACACACACACACACACACACACACACACACACACACACAAAAGTGGTCACTGGCACGCCTAGGAATATAGGTATAAGAGCGGTGCTTGGCCCGTAAAGATGAATAATGCATGTAATCACCAGCAAGGTGATAAAAAAAAAAAGACAGCACTCACCAAGTAAAGTCCAAATAAACTGTATTCAGAGTGTTCCCACAAATTCCAACGTTTCGATCCTCTTCAAGGGATCTTTCCCAAGGGGGTGTGTAATCACCTTGCTGGTATGGGTATGTATGTATGTATGTATGTATGTATGTATATATATACACACACATACATAAATACATACATATACATGTTAATGGTTTTAAAGCAAAAGGTGGCAGTGTGTGATCATTTACATGTCATTTCCCAGAATCCCTTGCTGCAGTGGAAGCGCTGTGTGCTGAGTGACAATGATGAAAGGCGGGGTTGCAAACCTGTCTAAGACATGCAAATGAGCATACAGTTATATTTCCAATGATTATATATAATGATATATATATAATATAAGTATATCTATATATATAGATATATATATATAAATATAGATGTGATTCCATTATTAGATAGTTTTTATACACACACACACACTCGTTAAAGATAATTTTAGAATAATGGTAATAATATAAGTATATATATATAATAATTTTAAACTATATAATATATATATATATATATATATATATATACATATTATATTTAAAAAAATCAGAAATAGGGCACACATGCACACCCCTGCTCTATACACCACCATGAAGAAGGAAGATACTGCTCACCAGTCGGACATAATTTCTCACAACCAGTTCATTCCATACATTATTTAGAAATCAAAATCCTCAATGGAATGTTTAAACGCCCCCAAGAACGGAAAACATTCGAACTCAGAATGATAAGACTCTTTGACACAAACAAGAAGACTTAATGCGGATATGGGGTTTCTCACACACTATCACAATTGTTTGTAATTATCCCGCCTGCCTCTCTAACAATGTTCTTATCCACACCTCCCCCCCCCACCCTCATCCCCAGCATCCCCTTCCCCTAGGGTGACCAGATTTACAAAGTAAAAACCGGGACACATTAAAAAATAAAATTATAAAACAAATTATATCACCAACTGCGCCCCTTCTCCTTTAGGCCTCGGTCCCGCTGCGCTCGTTGGTGCGGGCGGCCACACGTGAGTTCCCCACCAGCAGGGGAATCCTCGCGAGCCGGTCCCGGTCCCCCCTGGCGGCACAGCGCACTACACGCTGTGGCGCGTCAGCCGCTATGGGACACAAGAAAATGGTGATCCCTAGCGTTGACGCGTCACGTGGTGTGGCTGTGAGCCAATGGGGAGGGGAGGCTTCGGGAGGAGGGGAGGCTTCGGGAGGAGGAGAGGCTTCGGGGAGCGGGGAGGAGTGTGGAGTGAAAGCAGCGTGCCTGTCTGTGTGTGTGTCTGAGTGCGTGCGTGCGTGCGTGCCTGTCTGTGTGTGTATGTGTCTGAGTGCGTGAGTGCCTGCCTCTGTCTGTGTGTGTGTGTGCCTGTGTGTGTGTGTGTTACTTACCATCAGCAGCTCCAGCCCGAGTCCGTGGAGGGAGGGGGGGGGAAAGTAGCGGGTCCCTCTGCTCAAGCCACGCCCCCCCTCCCTGTCAAACCTCCCACTCCCGCTCCGGCTCCCTACAGACCGCATATCGCGGTCTGTGTATGTCAGCGCACCGCCTGTCTGCAGTGCGGGCGCGCTGACTCTGGGAGCGAGGCCTTAGCCTTATGTCTCTCTGCCCCGCTCTGTACCCCCTTCTCTCACACACACACACACACACCCCTTTCTCTCTCCCTCCCCCCATATCCCTCTATTCTCGTTCTCCCCACCCCTACATTCTCATTCCACCCTTCCCTGTCTCTCTCCCCCATTCTCTCTCCCCCCCCCATTCTCTCTCTCTCTGTCTCTCTCCTCCATTTTCTGTCTCTCTCCTCCATTTTCTGTCTCTCTCCTCCATTTTCTGTCTCTCTCCTCCATTTTCTGTCTCTCTCCTCCATTTTCTGTCTCTCTCCTCCATTTTCTGTCTCTCTCCTCCATTTTCTGTCTCTCTCCTCCATTTTCTGTCTCTCTCCCCATTCTCTGTGTCTCCCTCTCCCCATTCTCTGTGCCTTCTTTTCCCCACCCCCATTCCCGTGTGTAATCCCTCTTCCCCATTCTCCTGTGACCATTTAACCCCCCCCCTTCTCTGAGGTCCCCTCTCTCCCATTCTCTGTGCTTCACCCCCCCACAACCCCCCCAATTCTTTTCTGGTCTCCACTCTCTCCCCATTCACTGTGCAACTCATTTATTTGCTTGGTTACCTAATTTTTAGCACTAAATTGGTCTCATCTAAGCTACATGACCAGCTCAAAAGATCGAAAATAGTGCAAAGTAAATATTTAAGTTTTAATAGCACTCAATAAAACTAACCAGGTTAGAAACAGGCAAAAACCCTCTCGTGACTCCACTTCAACGCGTCGAGGTACCTCCCACTTCCTAAGATGAGTTTGCGTGTTTGATGTGTAGTTAGATGTATTGCGTGATATTAAAATTCACAGTTATTTTCACATGTTTTGGCTTAGATGAGCCTGTTCATATATACTATGTGCGTTGCTTATCAGTAAGCTCTGATCGGCCGACCGAAGCGCGATCATGATGAAAATTCCCGTTCCAGTCAATTGGAATTTTCCGGCTGATCCACGGTGCGATTGGCCGTACCGGAGTTTCATGGAGTAATCGCAAGCTCTTTAGCGTAGTTTAGCGTCTTGTTTAGCTACATGTCATTTCGATTGAGCCACTGTGCTGAAGCAGAGATAATATATTAAAACATGGGCCTGTTGGGGAGGTCTGGAGGACGGAGTTTTGGACCCCCTGAAAGCTCACCCATTCTAGCTTCTCTTAATATAAAGTAATAGTTTGTGTCTAATTAGTCACGGTATACTATAGTTGATGGTGATTAGTTTGCCAAGCTTAAATATTTGAAAGATCTGAAATTGGTATAAAAAAAAACAGCAAGGATCGGATCCGGGCCGCAACCGAAATCGTGGGGGCCCAGAGGACAAACATTTTAAGCAGAGCACCCCCCCCCGTTCGGCGGGGTATTGCATGCCGCATCCCCCATTTCACACCTCACGAGCACCTCTCTCTCTCGTCCCAACCTTCCCATGTATTTCTATCCCTTCTGTCTCACCCCATCGCATGTATTTCTCTTCCTCTTGCTTGATCACTAAGGCTTGTCCCCGCTGGCGCTGAAGCGCGCTCAGCTGGAAAGCGCTTCAAGCGATGAGCGCAGGGTTGTCCTGGCATTAGCAAAGCACGCGCAAGGCGGGGCATTGCGAGGAGGTGGTAGTTGGAAGCGCGTAGAAAGTTAGTGACGAGCACCGCATGAGCGGGGACTTACATATATCTTATAGTAAGAACCGCGGTAAAGCGCCGCACCGTTCAGTGCTTAGCGAGGAACAGCCTACTCCCTCTTTCCTCACTCACCCACCTCCTCTCTCCCTCACTCATCCTCCCCCCTCCACAACATATATATATATTAATATATATATATACCAAAAACTTCACCACCTCAAAATACATTTAAAAAAATCCCCCACCCCCAAAATAATATACAAACATCCCCGCCCCCACAATGCAATACAATAAACCCACCTATACCAATACATATAAAAAAACAATACATATAAACCCTCATTCATTCATATTCTCTCATTAAGATAGATATAGATAGATAGATAGATAGATAGATAGATAGATAGATAGATAGATAGATAGCTCTTACTGGGAATGTGTGTGTGTAATATATACATATACACAGTATACACACACAGTATATATACACAGTATACACACAGTATATATACACACACAGTATATATACACATATGCATGGTATACACACACAGTATACACACACAGTGTATATATACATATACACACACAGTATATATACACATATGCACACAGTATACACACAGTATATATACACACAGTACAGTATATACATATATATATATATATACATATATACACATACACACACATATGTACACACACACACACACATCAAGTAGATTTTAAAAAAACTTCCCAATACATATAAAAATTCCCCCAAGCCCCCCAATACATATTTAAAAAAAGACTTACCTGTTATCCAAAGGTAATCTTTTTTTTAATATGTAATCGGGGGGCTTGGGGGAATTTGTATAGAAATATGCGACACAGATTTTTTACACAATCTACTGATGTGTGTTTGTGAGGAGTGGGTGAGATCAGGCCGGGTCCAGTAGATGCCGTGTGGGGGTGTGGAGGTGGGGTGGGGGAAGTGTGATGCCGGTAGGGGTGGGGGGGAGTGAGGAGCCGGCTGCATGAGGCTGGGGAGGGCCATGTTGCAGGGGGTGGCACCTGCAGGTAGAGGGGGAGGGGGGGCGATGCTGCAGCCTGCTTGTGTAGCCTACTGCTGCAGGGGGTGTCCCGGTGGTGGGGGCGATGCTGCCGGGGGGGGGGGGGGCAATGCGCAGTGGGGGGCACCTGTCCCACCAGGCTGCTCCTGCACCCGCCGGGCCTCCCTCTCACGCTGGCGCGCCGGAAGCATATCCAGCAGCTGACTTCCGGCGCTGCCAATAGGGAGACCCGGCACTTTTTTTTTTTTTAAAGTTTAGTTTAACTTGCGCCCGTTCAGGCCCCCCTGACTCACGGGGCCCGGGATGCCAGTATCCTTTCCCCCCCCCCCTCTTGGTGGCCCTGGATCTGATAACTACACAACCCCTTTATAGTGTATAGTCTTTACATCTTATCTTTACTGGCAAGATGTTGGACAACCCGCGCGCTACAAAAGATGACAACCTGTTTTTTCTTCTCTTGATACACAGTAAATCTTTAGAACTTTGCAGGATTGAAGTCATCTGAGGCTACACCCGACAGCTCCAGATATAGATACATTCATATGTAAATGTACCTGTGGTTTATATTTAGCTAATGACACATGCTGCGTTCTGCCTAAAAATCACATTTTACACAGGAGTGCAGCAAACCTTTCCAAAGAAAGAGCCTTTTGTAGTAATACATGTCCCACCCTACAGGGGTTCATAAAGGCAATGCTGGAGCTAAATTTACACTTTGAGTGGCGGAGGGGAGGTGGGGCAAGAGCGCTTCAAGAAGTGATCCCATGATCACGTTCACCACGGATGATGGAATGGAAGGAGTCATCGTCTTTCCGTTCCCCATCAGTTCAGGTTGCATCCTGTGCTCCTGACGCGTTCTGCCCCAGTAGGATGAGCAGGATGTTTGGCCGTAGCTACTATGCCCTGGAGTCTTCCACGTGCCAGACATGAGATACTGGCTTCATGCCGGGGCACTGGAGACTTTTTCATCCTGAATCTCTTAGCATTAAGGTACCTGGACCGTGCGTGCGCACAATTGTAATTTGTCAGGCAAGGCAGCTTTACATGAAGTGCCTATGTACGTATACAGATTTTTTTTTTTTTTTTATTACTTACATTTTTATTGAGCATTATTTTTTTACATACGAAATAAAAATTAACAAAACATATAACAAATAAAAGGGGGGTCGGGAGGGGGGGGGGGGAAGTGGTAGCATTTGTAAAAATATAGCATTGTACACAACAATTTAATTACCACATGTATCACTCTGTTCCAAATATTCTAGTCTATATATGGGGATATACCTGCATGGCGAAACCAAGGGGCCCAAATCTCAGAGAATTGCGAGGTAGAGCCGTTCAGATAGGCTGAGAGTTTCTCCATATAAACTATATGCCAAATTTTGTTATTTATTTGGTTTAAGGATGGGGGGGGGCAGGTTGTTTCCAATTTTTGGCAATTGTACACCGTGTAGCATTTAACATTTGGGCTAGTACTCTAGCTTTTTTGGGGGGAATATTGGCCATTGGCTTGCCTAGCAATATATATACTGGGTCATGTGGGACAGTGATTTCTAGGATCTTGTGTATTAAGGTGAACACTTCCGTCCATGTTTGTTGGATTTTGGGACATGACCAGAATATATGCAGAATATTCCCCACTTCCCCACAACCACGCCAGCACAGAGGGGAGACCCCTGGGAGAAAAGAGTGCAGTCTGGCAGGAGTCATATACAGTACCATCTGAATATTAACTTGTAAATATTCTCTTTTATTACAACGCACGATGAATTTTTGGAGGCAGCGTCCCAGATATCGAGATCTATACAGACGTTAAGATCTTTTTCCCAGGATACCATATAGTTATCGGGGGTTTGATTGCTCTTGATAGAGGATAGACTTTGATATATTCTGGAGGTAATGCCCTTTGTGTGAGTTAAAGCATGGGGTTGACTTGATTTGTAGACTGATTGGATATAATGCCTAACCTGGAGAAATCTGAAAAAATCGGAAGAGGGGATATCATGATTCGTTTGCAGGGAAGCGAATGGGGGGACTTACCCTTGAACGAGAATATCTTTGACTCTCGTGAGTCCTTTTTGAACCCAGGTATGGGAGCGGGTTTTCTGTGTAAAAAGGAAGGGAGGGGTCCGATAAAAGGGGTTGCATGAGGGAAGGGGTTGAAACTTGGATTTGAGGGAGTCCCAGATATTACAGGCAAAGGATATCACCGGGTTCTTGAAACTCTCAGGTGGTCTAGACTTTTTGTTGAGCCAGAGAAGATTTTTTATTCTGCATGGGGAACAAATCAAATCCTTTATCTCGACCCACCTCCTTTCGGTTGGGTTTGAATGCCAGCTAACAAGTTGCCCTAATTGAGCTGCTCTATAGTAGTTTTGTAAGTTCGGAAGAGCTAAGCCTCCTTCTGATTTGGACTTATAAAGAATATCTTTGCGAACTCTAGGTCGCCTGTTTTGCCAGACAAACTTCAACATTTTCTTCTGAATATTATTTAGATCTTTCTGACAGATTTTAACCGGGAGAGTTTGAAAGAGATAGAGGAGTCAAGGTAAAATATTCATTTTAATAGTGGTTATTATCCCAAACCAGGATATTATTTATGGGTTCCAAGTGGCTAAGTCCTTGACTATCTGGTCAAAGGGTTTAAAATTTGCGTTGTATAAAGTTGAATAATTTTTTGTTAGTTGAACCCCTAGATATTTAATATGGTTCGCGTTCCATTTAAAGTCAAAATTTAGTTGGAGTAACGTATACAGATTTTTATATGTATAGCACCAACAACATATGCAGCGTTTAACCCCTTAAATTCCCCTTTAGACATACACAGGGTGGCCTCCTGGGAGCCCTTGTGACGTACGCGGTTTGTCATCAGGGATTTGCTCGTGTTCTAGAGCAGGGGTACGCAAACCTTTTCCCCTGAGCCACTGCCTGCTCTCCCACCCCCCCCCCCCCCCCTTACCTTGTCTCCGGCGTCAAATGACGCAGCAGGATCATGTGATGTGTGATGACGTGTTGCCACGGCGACGCGCCATCGGAGACAAGGCAAGAAAACGTAGAGGCCTTCGTGCCGGGGGAAAGCGCGGGGCCTCTGCATGCGCCACCCCCAAGAAAATCGCGTGCCCCCCCAGTTTACACACCTTTGTTCTACAGGGTGTTGCAATCAGTGTTCCGACCGCAGACTAAACAGGGGCGGGAGCCTTCTTACATCTCCAGGAGGAAGTGATCATGTAATCGTGAGTGCCACAGCGGCCGTAGCCACAGAGATGGCAGGACCGGGCGGCATTTAAGGGGTTAACAGATTTTCCCCATTTTGTTTTAAAAGTCGAAATGATCCATCCTTTCTGCTTCTTAAGGATTATTACCCACATGAGGTGGCATCGATGCTGCCATACTTTGAAATTATACTAATTAACTGACAATCAGACCAATGCGGCCATTTAAACGTTCCTGTCAAAATATGGTACCTCAAATCCGAAATAAATAGCGCAGGATTGAAGAATGACGTATGTGGCGACTGATTGGGTGGAGAAAAGGTTTTAAAGAGGCAGGCCAAGCAGTTTTCTTTTTTTTTTTTATTAAAGTAGAACTTTTTTTTGTTTTAATATATGCCGCCTTTGATTACATTTGTTAAAAACTAAATACCTAATTTGCTCATTGATTGGTTCACCCGTGATTGGTTCTCCAGAAGATCCAGCTTCTCAAGGTTCACTTAATGGCGCTTTTCAGTTTCAATCAATCCTTCAGTCAGTGTGACTCAGCCGCTACAATGTATTCTTATATCACTAAAGTAACATTATCTATTGTTACAGTTTGCAGCTCAAACTGCTGGGAATATTGGCAACAAATGATCACAAGCAGGAAAGTGTTGCAAAGATCTTGCACTGCTGGGGAGGTGTGCTAAACCTGCTATAGAAATCAAAGTATATTAAAACTCAATGAAGATTGCATTAAGAGTTGAATTAAAAAAAATATTATCTAATACTACAGAATTGATTTATTTAAAAACAAAACAAACCAAACCACACATGTAGGATATTGCCTGGATTGCTCCTTCAAACTATCCACGAAAAACTGAAGATTTAAGTCGAAACCTTGAGTATAAGACCCTCATGTAAAACGGCCATCTTACCAATAAAAATCATGAATGTCAAGGCTTAACTACACTGGATGCAGTTAGTTTGTAAATCTACCAAATAAGTTACTGGGGTAATGGGCATGGAATGACAGCTTTACAGTTCAGCTACGATCTCCTTAGAACATTTATTATCCCTGTGATATTTGGAGTTTTGGTTCACCTCATCAACCTATTCTTTTAAGAGTCCCAAAGCACAGTTTAAGCTACTCCAAAAGCACTTCCCACCATGAACATTCACGACACAGAAACAAAAAAACCTTCGCTCCAGATATCAACTGTAACGTTTCGCCTTTGCGGTAGCAATACCTGCTCAGAGGATTTGGGGGATTTTTACTCTTATCTGAACTGGGGGATACCAATGTTTTGCTATAGTTGAGAACCCCCAGGTTCAGACTGAAAACTGTTTGATTGCTTCCTGGTTAAAAGAAAACAATCAAAATGGCCGCTGGCTGCCTCATTGCTGGCAAATCAGTCAGTGAGGGGAACTTTGTAATAATGCGTGGCGTCCTCCTCAACGATTCACTGATCAGAGCAGGGGAACATAACAGAACCGTGATTATGAAAGTATTAGGATTGGGGATAAATTATTCTTCTACCACATTTCTTTATTGAAAGATGATTTATTGTAGTTTAGACATAACATTTGTTGTTCTTTGCTAAAGCTCTGGTACATTGTTTACCTACAAAAACACCACTGAGTAATATAAATACCCCTATGACCCTACACGGGTTTCAGCCTATAATGTATTATCTTGTGTGTGTTTAAAATTAGGATTTTCTTAAAATCGCTGGCTTCTGAGGTTAACATACTTTAGAAACCTTTACACTGGGGGGAGAGCTTCATTTTAACCTCCCAAACACGGGATATTTCAAATGCTTCTCCTGAACGAAGCATCCGATTTTAAATATATAAAACCGTTTTGGAAAGTGTAAGAAAAGATCTCAAAAGCAAAATGGCAACCAGTGCCGACGGCTGCTGTAACCACTTCTCTACCAAATGGGAATACATTGCCAAAGAAAATCCTAAAATCGGAAGTATAAAACCAGGCACAGCTGCTGGGACCGCCTCCTTACCTGCCGTCCCCCCCCCCTCCTCCTCCGTCTGAACCGCGGCGTCAAATGACGCCGTGGCCGTCACCAACGTGACGTCGTACGGCGTCCTATTACCATGGTAATGCAACGTCATTTGATGCTGCGACGTCGCGTTGGTGACGTTCGCGGCGTCATTTGACATTGCGGTTCAGAAGGAGGAGGAGAGTGGCAAGTAAGGAGCCAGCCGCAACAGATAAAATGACTTCCCATCAGGCCCGAGTGTATATGGGGATGGAAAAAAAATTCTGCCCCCAAATTTTACCGAACAAGGCCCGGGCCTAATGTGAAATCCGCCACTGATTACGTTCATTATTCAGGAGTCAGCAGAATAAAACAGGACCCATTACTCTTACATAGTTACATAGTTACATAGTTACATAGGAAATGAGGTTGAAAAAAGACGTAGGTCCATCAAGTTCAACTTATGCTAAATTTAGACAACAGATACTTTATCCTATATCTATACTTATTGATTAAGAGGAAGGCAAACAAAAAAACCCATTAAGGTGAAAAATTAATTCCTTCCAGACTCCAAGAATTGGCAATCGGATTAATCCCTGGATCAACATCCTTCCCATGTATACTTATTTGGTATATCCCTGTATACCTTTCCCATCTAAAAAGATGTCCAACCTTTTTTTGAAATAATCTATTGTATCTGCCATCATAGTCTCTATGGGTAATGAATTCCACATTTTAACTGCCCTTACTGTAAAGAACCCTTTCCTTTGTTGCTGGTGAAATTTCATTTCCTCCAACCTTAAGGGATGGCCCCGAGTCCTTCGTACTGCCCGTGGGATGAATAGTTCTTTTGAAAGCTCCTTGTATTGTCCCAGAATATATTTGTATAATTTAGCTAGCCTCTCCTCATAAGTTAGATTGTCCATCCCCTTTATTAATTTGGTGGCTCTTCTCTGCACTCTCTCTGGTTCCATAATGTATTTTCTTAGGATTTGTGCCCAAAATTGTACTCCAATTGTACTCCATATTCAAGGTGTGGTCTTACTAATGCTTTGTAAAGGGGCATAATTATGTTTTCTTCCCTTCCATCCATTGCCCGTTTGATGCAAGATAAGATCTTGTTTGCCTTTGCAGCTACTGCATGACATTGGGCACTATTGCTAAGCCTGCAGTCTACAAGCACTCCTAAATCCTTCTCCATCAAGGATTTCCCCAATATATCTCCATTTAATTTGTAAGTCGCCTTTTTATTCTTGCATCCCAAATGCATAACCTTACATTTATCTGTATTAAACCTCATCTGCCATTTACCTGCCCACGTTTTCAGTTAAAAAGCAGGGGTCCCAGTACCGATCCCTGAGGTACTCCACTCACGACTTTAGCCCAACCTGAAAAAGTTCCATTTATGACAACCCTCTGTTGTCTGTCCTTTAACCAGTTTTCAATCCAGGTGCATATATTCTTACTGAGTCCAATTTTCTTTATTTTGTACACCAACCTCTTGTGTGAAACCGTATCAAAAGCCTTTGCAAAATCTAAGTAGACCACATCAACTGCATTACCCTGGTCTAAATTCCTACTTACCTCCTCAAAGAAACAAATAAGGTTAGTTTGGCAAGATCTATCCTTCATAAATCCATGCTGACTATTACTAATAATTTTGTTTTCCATTAGGTATTCCTGAATATTATCCCGTATTAAACCTTCAAGTAGTTTCCCCACTATTGAAGTCTGTAAACCAGATGTTTACCACTGCGGCAGAGAGGTGGAGGTATCCGCCAAAAACATTAACTCTCAACGGTCCCAGGTGCAAGAGGGTTATGTCACTTCCAAGAAAGTACAAATCCAAAGTGCAGGGAAACAGTTTCAGACTAGGAGAATCCAGCTTGTGCAGCCAACACAACGTGGACAAACAATTTCTTCAAGGTGCAGGTCTCCTCTAGGACAGAGGTACAAAGTAGGGCTCTGCTTACAAGTTCATAATGGAGTTCTCCATTTAATGTGCCAAGAACAGAGGAAAGGCCGCGTTCCAGACCCCATATGGACCTTCCACGAAAGGCCATGCACATTCTGACGGATGCAAACAATGACATTATAATAGTATCGGAAAGACTACTTCGTTTGCCTTTTTTAAGATGGTTAGTTATTAAACTGCTAGTGCCGATGGGGGGCACTATTGTACGGGAACTACAACTGAATTCATTGAGTGTTTCGGTGCGACATACCCCTGTGATCAGCACTATTGCAGCTTAATAATAAACCCCCCAAAGAATGAAGGTTTTATTTTAGCTCTTATTTATTTTTTCAGAAGCTGCATATAACCCAGGTGGCAACATGCAGGGGGGGGGGGGTTTGCAGGATTTTGAAAAATTGGGTTGATTTATTTTTTTCTATACACAAGTCTCAGGGAGCTATGAATCAACACACAATGCCACTACCCCCTCTCCCAATCCTTCCACGTCAACACTCACAACTCGACTCTCAACAACCCCAGGGGCCCAGGTCAGCAGGATGTCGGTAGGACTGACAAGAGCCACCAGAGTTACACGAAGAGCTACATTGCAGTAATGGCATGTTTAATAGGAGAAGGAGGGGGGTATGGCTCCCTTATCCCACTTCTTTTTCTTTTTGATAACATCACATCGAAGGGATATGCAGATATCTGATGACCTCATGATTGGGTGAAGCATGTGTGTGACAATTACCCAGGCCTTTCAAAATCCCCTCTGTAACTTAAACTATAAACTTTAAACGTCAAAAAATATTTTTAAATAATTACTGCTGATTAAAAAACTAAGACGTTTTTACCAAGTGTTAACCCATGAAAACATTCGGCCTCATAAGACATACGCCTGTATATAAGTCATTTATTTTTGTGCAACTGGACTGCACTTGTGAAGAGACAGTAAGGCTCCTTGTTAAAAGGTCTAGACAAGAGCAAACCATGCTAACACTGGATGGACCAGCAGTTTTATGCTCTGAATTATTGGCAATACCAAAAATAGATGGGAACATCCTCTAATGAGTCATGGGTTAGTTAAGCACTCAGTATATATTGCATGATTTGGACCTGACAGTCTGACAGTGTCTGCAATGGATTATTACCGTGTTGATATGTGTTTAAAATGTGTACAGTATTGTGAATGAAAAGTAACAAGGCATTGACTAAACAATGATCACTCTCAGGACGGTCCTATAGTTACAGTGCTCAGCTCTGTTCTGCAATCAAACAATGCAGCAGACAATGCTGTGTTCTATAATAATAACACTACTGTAGGTAGATGCACGGAGATATATATATTCACAAACGATTGCCTTTCTGTATTATCCAGCTCTCCTACAGTACTGCACACACTGTACAGCTGGAATCGCCTTTTTCAGTGAGCTAATAGTTTTGTTGAAACACGTTTGATCTTTTGCAGGAGCCGTATCAGATGTTACCATGCAACATCTTTTATAGAGCATCACACTGTTGAACCAATTACAGAATCAACGTGTTTAAATAAAGAACAAAAGCACATTCAGCTCTCATCTACTTTGGGGGGAGGGGGGTAGAAAGCTTTATCTGCACATGTCATACTAAAATATACATTTTTTTAAAAAGCTTATGTAACATACATATCACATAAAACTGATGAATGACTCATGCAACATCTTCATTTTACAAGACAAAGTCGATGTACGTAAGGTAGGATCATCTCTTTTCCATTTTTCTTGATGTGCAAAGTCTGCTGTTCTCTACCACGGGATCCATCTGTTTGTCCACATGGAAGATAAAAGGCCTTTATTCCAGCATAAAGCTCATCTAGACCTAGTCCCTATAGGGTCGTTTGGTGTCCGCTGCTGATCTCCCAGCTTGCTATTCCTATTAGCAGTAATGGCAAACGTGCTGAATATCCCTGTTGTTGCACATTTGGTTAATTTAAATCATTCATAGCTACAGAATAGGTCACTCTCCATATAATATCCGTACATTCTACCATTATATTATCAACAAATACCTGGAGTTTTAATATGCAGACCTCCATACTGCCTTTATTTTTTTATATAAAGCCCAGATGTTAATAGGATGTGTAGAGTAGTTTTATTTTACTGTAACTCATCCAGTTGGAGTTGGGACTGTGCCCCATATGAACCATTTTACGATGTCAGGATTGACGCCTCCAGAGGCACAGATATCTTGTGTGTAGATTTCTGACTTTTAAATAAGGTGGAATACAGATTACAGGAATATTGGTAAACGTTTATGAAGATTCTGAGGCCGATAGTGAAGACGGCCTTCTTTATCAAAACCACCGCATACTTTTGGTGATAATGCTCCATAAATTAATACTACCTACATTCAGGTGTCCAAGTTGGAATGTATAGACCAGAGGTGCGCAAACTGGGGGGGGCGGGGTGCTGTGGTTACAGAGGCCCTGCGCTCTTCCCCAAAGCATTTAAATTAAATGCCGGGGGACCGCGCGAGGCCTCTGTAACTCACTTACCTTGACAGACGGCTTCGGGTGCCGCATCGCCATAGCAAAGCGGGGTCACGTGACGTCATATCACATGACCCGCTGCATCATTTGATGCTTAAGACAAGGTAAGGGGGGGCACGAGCAGTGGGGGTGAGCAGGCAGGGGGGCGCAGGACAAAGAGTTTGCGCACCTATGGCTATAGACTATTGAAGACACAGGAAGTAGTCAGGCTGCCATGTCTACTAGGCAAGAATAATTTAGGACCATGTGAATACTCTGGATAGCCTCCTCTCTCAAAACATGTTAGATAGGATTGCATAAATATAATAGGTTCATATAAGTAATACAAGAAACATTCCATAGATAGTATAAAGAGTAATTATTAGTAATAGTCAGCATGGATTTATGAAGGATAGATCTTGCCAAACTAACCTTAAATTGTTTCTTTGAGGAGGCAAGTAGGAATTTTGACGAGGGTAATGCAGTTGATGTGGTCTACTTAGATTTTGCAAAGGCTTCACATAAGAGGTTGGTGTACAAAATAAAGAAAATTGGACTCAGTAATAATATAAGCACCTGGATTGAAAACTGGTTAAAGGACAGACAACAGAGGGTTGTCATAAATGGAACTTTTTCAGGTTGGGCTAAAGTCGTGAGTGGAGTACCTCAGGGATCGGTACTGGGACCCCTGCTTTTTAACTTGTTTATTAATGACCTTGAGGTTGGCATCGAGAACAAAGTCTCCATCTTTGCTGATGATACTAAATTGTGTAAGGTAATAGAATCAGAGCAGGATGTAATTTCTCTTCAGAAGGACTTGGAGAGACTGGAAATGTGGGCAGGTAAATGGCAGATGAGGTTTAATACAGATAAATGTAAGGTTATGCATTTGGGATGCAAGAATAAAAAGGCGAATTACAAATTAAATGGAGATATATTGGGGGGAATTCTTGATGGAGAAGGATTTAGGAGTGCTTGTAGACAGCAGGCTTAGCAATAGTGCCCAATGTCATGCAGTAGCTACAAAGGCAAACAAGATCTTATCTTGCATCAAACGGGCAATGGATGGAAGGGAAGTAAGCATAATTATGCCCCTTTACAAAGCATTAGTAAGACCACACCTTGAATATGGAGTATAATTTTGGGCACCAATCCTAAGAAAAGACATTATGGAACTAGAGAGAGTGCAGAGAAGAGCCACCAAATTAATAAAGGGGATGGACAATCTAACTTATGAGGAGAGGCTAGCTAAATTAGATTTATTTACATTAGAAAAGAGGCGTCTAAGAGGGGATATGATAACTATATTCAAATATATTCGGGGACAATACAAGGAGCTTTCAAAAGAACTATTCATCCCACGGGCAGTACAAAGGACTCGGGGCCATCCCTTAAGGTTGGAGGAAAGGAGATTTCACCAGCAACAAAGGAAAGGGTTCTTTACTGTAAGGGCAGTTAAAATGTGGATTTCATTACCTATGGAGACTGTGATGGCAGATACAATAGATTTGTTCAAAGAAAGGTTGGACATCTTTTTAGATGGGAAAGGTATACAGGGATATACCAAATAAGTATACATGGGAAGGATGTTGATCCAGGGATTAATCCGATTGCCAATTCTTGGAGTCAGGAAGGAATTAATTTTTCCTCTTAATGGTTTTTTTTGTTTTCTTTCCTCTGGATCAATAAGTAAGTATAGATAAAGGATAAAGTATCTGTTGTCTAAATTTAGCATAGATTGAACTTGATGGACCTACGTCTTTCTTCAACCTCATCTACTATGTAACTATGTAACTATAAGTAGGATTGCACAGATAATAGGATGATATAGATAATATAGACAGGATTGCACTTTAATACATGTTACAGAACGTTGACACTACCTTTTGCAGATATGTATCTGGGCCTTATTCTAAAACGTGCAATAAACCTGATTGAGTCCTACTGCACGGAAAGCCCCAATGAAGTCCACTGTTTTTTCCACACTGTTTTGCCAAATCGGCCCTATCCAACATTTTTCATTTAGACCAAGGGCGGCCAACTCCAGTCCTCAAGAGCCACCATCAAGTCAGGTTTTCAGGGTACCCCAGCTTCCGCACAGGTCACTCAGTCATTGATGGAGTTGGCTACCCCTGGTCTAGACCAACACACTACATTAACATTCTAGTGATATAAAGCAGACACCCAGTCTAGATGGCAAAACAGCCCCCCATAAAAAGAAATACAGGTCCAAAATGGGTAAATAGAAGTGTATCTGCTACAACAGCAATTGATTATGCAAAAACGATAAGAATGAATTACCTTAAGCATGTCAGAGATGCCTCGAGAATAGTACTTGACTTCAAGCACAATTTGATGATAGAAGGATGCTATATTAAACTTACAATGATTACTGTTCCTGAATTATTGTAATAAGACATTACTGAAACAACGTCCCATTCCAAGTCTAACACCAAGATCAATCTGTTCACTTCCTAGGGGACCCTGAGAAGGAAGAAGACGGCAATCCAGTGGTCTTGGCAAAAAATGTCACCCTAGGACCGAAATGCTGAATCCTTTGCACTATTAAATCCTTTTTTGCCAAGATCACTGGGAGTGCCATCTTTCTTCTCAGGATCTGCGATAGCTTCTTGGACTGTAAGTGCAAGCACGGGAGAAGAACACCTCAGAAGAGTAATGATTAGTGAGGAATAACAGAAAATATCCTTTGTGGCATCATTTTAAGATACAGACAGACCAGACAAATTGCTAATACCTTATCAGATCGCCTGATTGCCAAGGAATTAGCAATTTGTCTGACCTGTCTGTATTTTTGTATTATTCCTCACTAATTATTACTCTTCCGAGAGGTGCACAAATATAGGGATTTTTTTCCTGTGCTTGCACTTGCAAGTAGCTATTCATTCACTCCATCCGAGGCAGCACTGTAAGAGGCAGGTGCAGACGTACACACAAGGAGACGGTTTTGGGAAATTAAAACATGGCTTTATTTACCCTGTCCCTTTAAACAATGCATAACAAACAAAAATATCCAAAAGAAACAAACACCTATCCCTTGTAAGGGCAAACTTACTTCCCCAGTCCCTATCTGCAAGACTGGGAGGAAAAACCCCTTACCAGCCTACCACCCCAAAGTCTCATATAGTACCTTAAAGCAGGTGGCCCTTCAGGTCAATGGTGTCCGGGAGTCTTGATCTCAACACAGCCTTTGTGCTCAAGACAGTATCTCCTCTGTCAGAACAGTTGTGACTGTGCTAAGGAGTCCTTTGGGCTGTCCCCAGCAGGAGGTTTACCTTTGTCTGATTACCCAGGTGGAGCTGGTTAATTGACTAGCTGCAATCAACCAGCTCTCTGCTGGATTTCTCAGACCACTAGAGGCTTTAATTTAAACAGGGATAAGTCCCTGTTACAAGCACCCTCCACCCAAAACTGAGGTTTGGTTGAGCAAGGTTGCTCCCTACCCCCCCCCCCCCCCCCCATTTTGGGCAGGATCTGCTATACCCCAACTTGCTGGGGCTCTGAGCACCATTGGCAGCTCGTCACCGTAATGGTGCATGCACCTACCGTGTCTGACCTGTGATCGTCAGTTCCTAAGGGGCCAGGATTAGAACACTATACGCTCATGATCGGTAATAAGCAGTTTTACGTCTGCTTTTAAAACCTGTGAGGGTTTTGCCTCATCTAATAAGAGGACCACCAAACTAGTTAGTTAGTGTGAGAGAGAGGCCCGTAAAGCTAGAATAAGCCTTCTCCTTTTACTGACACCTCTTGGTTGAAGTTTCTTGACTGCAAAATTGTTGGGCAAAAAAAAATAACCAGTGACTCCCGTTTTGTAGCAGGAAGACTTTGCTAAATAGCCCCATAGATCTGAAGGGCTATCTGGCGAGAGGAGCTTCCATGGTGTTCAAACCCTCCCCTCTCCCCCCCGCAGCCCCCATAAATGAGCTCTGCAAGTGAATCGGAAGTGTCTTTTGCAGAGAGAGAGTTCTTTATGCCTCAATGGGCACACGTCAAGGTTCATTTCTTGGCTTACATAATGCAAATAGAGCCTTTCCCCCAGCCCTGCAACCATTACTATTCCTCACTGCATCTGTCTCATTTGCCTAGAGTTGGCATGAGGAATTGGCATGCAATTTGTGTCACAGCAGTGTCAAGGAGGGGAACAGCTTCAAGCTCAGAGTTCTGTTAACCCATGTATTCCTCAACGTAAGCAATGCCAGCATTCACTGACAAGGAGTGACACGTAGAACACAAGGGGTTAAAGAGGCAGTCCGTGCTGCACTTACAATATATATTGTATTGGGGCGCGAGGAGAGGGGGAAAGCCAGCAGGGGGGCGCAGGGGGAAAAGATTGCGCCCCGCTGACATAGTAAATGAGGTTAAAAAAAGACATGCATCCATCAAGTTCAACCTACGCTAAATTTAGACAACAGATACTTTATCCTATATCTGTACTTACTTATTGATCCAGAGGAAGGCAAACAAAAAACCCCAGTGACATATCATCCAATGATCTCTTATAAGGGGGAAAATAAACACCTTCCTGACACTAAATAATGGCAATCGGATTAATCCCTGGATCAACATCCTTCCCATGTTTACATATTTGGTATATCCCTGTATACCTTTCCTAAAAAAAAGTCTAACCTTTTTTTAACAAATCTATTATATCTGCCATCACAGTCTCCATGGGTAATGAATCTCATATTGTAACTGCCCTTACTGTAAAGAACCCTTTCCTTTGTTGCTGGTGAAATCTCCTTATCTCCAACCTTAAGGGATGGCCCTGAGTCCTTTGTACTGCCCGTGGGATGAATAGTTCTTTTGAAAGCTCCTTGTACTGTCCCCGAATATATTTGCATATAGTTATCATATCCCCTCTTAGACGCCTCTTTTCTAATGTAAATAAATCTAATTTAGCTAGCCTCTCCTCATAAGTTAGATTGTCCATCCCCTTTATTAATTTGGTGGCTCTTCTATAGATCCTGCTATAGAAATCACAGGTTGCTCGGTATATTACAAATGGCATTAAGAGTTGAATTTAAAAAATGCAGTAAGTATTATCTAATACTACAGAACTGATTTATTAAACAACAAAAAACACACACGTAGGTTACTGAATGGATTGCTCCTTTAAAGCTGCATTCACTTTAACATGATCTTTTACTTGTATGGCACCAACACATTCTGCAGCACAGTACAATGTGGGAGGGAGGATAATAGCATTGTATACAATTAGCGTATGTATAAGTTAACACAAGCGGCGGCAATGTCCCTGTCGCGAGGAGCTTACAATCTAAAAAGCTAAATTAAAGATGGAAGCAGATCATTATTATAGTCATTCCAGTGTGCACGTTGTTGTAATAGTTTCATAAATGTATTTCCGGTTCTGGGAAGTGAAACCCGAGGTTAATTCGATTGAGCCCTGCGGGAGGATACACCATGTTATTGCCTGTGCCAGCTTTCTGTTCTTTTCAGACCATACACTCTGCTGAGTGACAGAGCCAGTGACGCAATCGAGATATGTGGGATAACTGGAAGACATTGAGAAAGACAGCACATGCTTTTACTGTAACTGAAAATATTACTGCAACTGATCTTAAATGCATCTTTAAATGTCACATCAGCATGCCCCTGTATTGTGAACTATTCACATGCACTCAGTGGAGTTGTGTGTTCACTATCTGTGCAATAGAAAATGACGACAATAATGAAATAAACCCGTGATGTACGTAGAACACACACTGTGTTCCCCATGGTTCCGTCCTAATTCAGGATAGGACACTGCCGGGACTTAAATGTTGCAATGATTAAAACCATTCATTTATATCTAAGAATGGGGTTATTTAAAGCTGCAGACCAAGCAATACCTTACATGTGTGTGTTTAAAAAAAAAAAAAAACTCAGTTCTCTACTATGAGAAAATACTGAATTTAAAAGAAAAAAACAACTCTGAATTACATTTTTAATGTATTATAATGTAACAAGCATTTTGTGTTTCTATAGCAACCATTTACAAAGTCACATCCCCTCTCTCTTCTGAAACAGGCTCGGGCACACCCTTTTTTGAGACCTGCCCTCTCTCTAGCAGTGCACCAATTGTATCTAGTGACTGCCTGGTCACATGATCTTCCCCACAGAACTGTGCATCTTTGGTCCTCTTCTGCTGCACTGACAGCCATTTACTGAACCCCCCGAGCCGAATCTTCGCCGATCGTTCACAGGAGAACGAATCGATCAACAACTTAGCTAATTACTTATCATTGCATGGATTGTATTGATGCTCATATTAAAGAGAAATAATAATAATAAAAAATGCAGCTTGGACGGCTGCTTTAATTAGACAGAAGATATATTTTGTGGCAGTATTTCTCATTATTGTAGCTAGAAACAAACATACAGGAGAATTTTTGCAATGACGTTTTTGATCAGAATGAAAAGAGAAAATGAGTATTAGTAAAGCAAGGTATTTTGTTGACTGAGCAAATGGGTCTAGGGCAGAGCTGGCCAAATCAAGTCATCAATGGTCACCAACAGGTCAGGGCTTCAGGACATCCCTGCTTCAACACAGGTGGCTCAGCACAGGTGACTCAATAAGTGGCTCAGTCTTTGACTTAATTGAGCCACCTGTGCTGAAGCAGGGATATCCTGAAAACCTGACCTGTTGATGGTCCTGGAGAACTGGAGTTGCCCCCCCCCCCCCCCCTGGTCTACGGCAGGGGTGACCTCTGTAACTCACTTACATGAATTCAGCCAGCTTCTGGCGACGTGTCGCCATGTCAACACCAGGTAAGGGAGGGGTGCAACACTGGGGGAGAGCAGGCAGCGGAGATATTTTTGTGCACCCCTGGCCTAGGGCTTTGTAGAGCAGTGACAAAATCCTGTAAGTAGCCTGAAGCAATGACAGCGAAAACGTGTGTAAGAGTCTGGTGTGCCTGGCGAAATACATGCTTTCTCTGGAACAATTTTCAGTTAGCTGGAGAGTTCAAAATAGAAACGGTCTACTGCTGAAACACTGACTCCTTTGTAGGAAGTCCTACAGCCCCCTCCCGGGCACATAAAAATAGCTTTCATGGAGCCAGAAAAGAGTACATTGACACTGCACAGGAATATACTACTTGCTTTTCCATTCAGCTGTCCTTATACACAGCACACGGCATTCAAACTCCAAACACCAAAAACAAGTAGTCCCACACTATTAAATCCAAGACGTATATATTGGCCGGCAGGAGAAATGCTTACTCAGTTAAAGCAGCAATACTACATTCTCCCTTTTTTAATGTAAAGTATGTGACAATGTAGAATTATACATTCTTACCTAAGGCAGCAATCGTTATAAATCTGTAAAAATCCTGAGTGTGGGCCTAACATAATGGCCGCCTTTCCATTTCAAACAATCGTTCAGTCAGTGCAACTCAGCAGCTACAATGTATCCTTATATTACTACGGTAACATTGTATATTGTTACACTTTACCGTTCAAACTGATGGGAACATTGGCAACAAATAATCCCAAAAAGGAAAGTATTGCAAAGATCTTGCACTGTCAGGATGCTTTAAAACTAAAAATAAATAAATAAAATAACTAATATCTAATACTACAGAACTGATGTATTTAAAAAAAGAAAAAAGAAAAAATCATACGATTTCACGTTTTGCTCCTTTATTGACGCTGGGTTCCAATGGCGTTACTGTCCAGTTTAAATCCAGTTTAAATGCCGCCCCCGGCATTTAATTTAAATGCCTTGGGGAAGAGCTCGAAGCCTCTGCACCTGCTGCGCCCCCCCTGGAAAATCTAGTACCCCCCCCAGGTTGCACACCCCTGCTTTATTCTATGCTGATGTAGCCAGGTGTCCCCCCCCACCCCCCACTGTCCCCCTTGCCTGCGGTACGGCTGCTTAGCGGTGTGGGCGGGTGCTGTCGGAATGGCA
Organism: Ascaphus truei; assembly: GCA_036426205.1. Lineage (NCBI taxonomy): Eukaryota > Metazoa > Chordata > Amphibia > Anura > Ascaphidae > Ascaphus > Ascaphus truei. Next base: position 56,795 of record WSYH01000124.1, on the reverse strand, counting down.
GACGGACCCGCCGGGAGCAGAGAAAGCGGCCGGAGGCAGTGGAGGGGCGACCGGGTTGCTGGGAGCTCCGGGGCGGATGCCGGTAAGGGGCTGTGCGCATGCGCAGTAGTGCAGCCGTCATGTTAGGGAGGTGCGCATACGCAGGAGATTGCAAGCAGCGGCGGTCATGTTAGAACATGATCCGCAGGGGAACTACAAGTCCCATAATGCATTGTCTGGGATCCCATGCAGGCAACCAACCAATAGGGCAACTCGGATCCTCTGAGGTGAAGTTGGATACATTTGGCGCGCTGAGCTCACACTGGCAGTTGGAGCCAGGATAGAGAAGGGGAAGGTAGGGTCAGGGTGTCAGTGGCACCCAGACTAGGCCAGATTACCCCTTGGGTCCAAGATAGGCCCCACTCACAAATAGCTTGTGGTTGCTACAAGGAAAGCCCATAGTCAGGGACCTTTCCCCAGTAGCTGCTAGTAGTGAGGATAGGCATCAGCAAAGACGCCTCTCGGTGAATTGCGGCCTGTGGCATGGGACCAGACCGCCTACGTTAAAGAGACTCTCAAAGGTGAGACCCACCTATCGGAGTTCACCCCACGCAGAGGCGGATGCCTTCACGGACGAAGACATCGCTGGATCACCAGGATCCCTATCACTAGTCGGCCGCACCGGGTACTGGAGTACCCGGCAGGTACTGGAGTACCCGGCAGGTACCTCAACTACAGTGCACCAACGGTTCATGTGAAGCGCTACCATACACACGTTTGGGTGGGCCTTGACATTGGGTAAAAGGGCATCAGGGTATTGGTGCCATGCACCCTTTGTACTGTGGGGACACTCAGGTGGTGTATTGGGGTTGGGAGTGCTGTATACCGTGTGGTGTAGGAATACGATACACATGTGTTCAGTAAAACCCGTTATTACATACGTGTGGTGTGATCATTGTTGGTATTAGTTCCTGTGCGGGGATCACCCCACTGCGCTGGGATCCCTCACAGGTGGAGGCGCTGCACCAAGGCAGACTAGTGACAGCCCAGGCTCCCAGAGGCGGAGGCGCAGGCCTCCTGGCAGCCAGACAGGTAATGGCAGTACCGGTAGTCCCTTTAGTCAGGAGGGCTACACTCGTATTATAAATGCCAACTCATTCTTACAAACCATTCCTGCATTCCGTAGGAAGAAGCAATTGTATACAAGAAACAATACGGTGATACAAGATATGGAGGTGTCTACGGGAACTAATACCTACCGGAAACTAAGGCTGGGCACTGTCACTGCAGCTCAGTGTGTGCCACAAACAGATTGCTTTTTTATTTTGGATTTGGAAACAAAGAAATATCTGAGAATGAGCCTCACTGGTTTTGGCTCGAATTGGAAACACACACACACACACACACACACACACACACACACACACACTGAAGTGCTGACTAACTTATCAGTCACCGCTGCATCCAGCAACAGCGAAACCTAGTCTGCTTTAAGCAGGATAGGTTGCGCTGTCACCGGTCACAGTGCCGCTAAGTCAGGGGTGGAGGGGGGAGCTAAGCGGGAGGGGAGGCTCCGTAACTATGTCCACTACTGCTGCCGGAGCAGTGTGTGCGTGTGTGTTAGTGTGTACTTCTGTCACTATCTGTGACACAAACACAGCTGATGGGGGAGGTGGGGGCAGGGGGAGGTTACTGCTGTGACTAATTATTGTTTTATATATATATATCCTCTCTCTCTCCTCTGCTCTCTGCTCTCTCCTATCTCTCCCTCCTCTCTCTCTCTCTCTCTCTACTCTCCACTCATCCCCTGTTCCCCCTTCCCAGCACTCGTGCCGTCTCCAGACGTCCTGCCCCGCCTGCCTTTCCCTATTATCTCTTAGCATACAATGCTTCCACTGCAGCCTGGGATTCTGGGTAATGACATGCAGATGAGCACTCAGTGTCACTTTTTGCTTCTTACCCATTTTAACATGGACCCCCTATAAGTTTTTTTTCAGCACAGCCTGGCTTAAAGAAGTGTATTGCCAGGAACCCTACTCACAGACAGCTGTGACGACTTTAAGTGCCTCAGTATGAGGGTAGTTACTGGCTGTGCAGTGATGCGGGGTCCTGAACACTAAGGAACTTCCCGGAACCTTCTGCTTAATTACCATACCAAAAACTCCAGCCGGATTATGTCCTGTGAGCTCATCAATTATTACAGGAAAGTACAAAAAGGTCTAAAATATGATTCATCTGAGCAGTTAATTATGGCCTAGTGACACCCACTTTTCTACTTCATTCCCCACCATAACTCAGCATTACTGCCATGAGCAATTAACACATGCAAATCAAGGTGTACATGCTCACCAACCTGCCTCCTTATCATGAGACTTCATGATGTCTAACTTGAATCCAATTCTGGTTGATTACAATTTTATATATCTCTATGAAAAATGAATAATGGCAAACCTGATTTGAACTCCAGACACCTTATGACATTGAGGTGGAACGCTATAGCCTACTCGTTACTCTGAAAGGTCTGGTGAGGGTCCTCACCCAGACAAGGGATCCCTGTGGCTATACCATTCACGTTTAAACTATTCACGTGTGTTTGCTAATACATCGGGTCTTCCTAAACCCTGGTGTGACCAGTGGTTCCAAAAGAGAGGTTTGTGAACCCCTTTAAGAATGGCAGTGTGGTTGGGGCTGGACAAGCTGTCCTTGAAGTGGGTGAACCCACTATGTGTACTAGCGTCAGCTCTCCATGGTCCAGATCCACGAATGGGTGCGAAGCTTTAACCATGCCTTTACTCCCATTCATGGATCTGGGCCCTTGTGACATCTCCTTGTGCCTCAGGCACCAAAATGAGATTGCAAGCAATATGAGGCACAGGCTCACTCTACTAGCACAAATCTATGTACAGAGCTGTGTACACTGTCAGCATCATGCAAGGGGAAAATAGTGTTAATATAGAATTATGCTTAAAAGACGCAAAAAGCAAAATGATTTGACACATTCTATGATTGTAACGTCACTCCGTTTCACCAGCAAGATAAATGCAAATAACTCAGAACAGTAGCAATAAACCCCCCCTCCCTCCCTTTAAAGTCTCTTTTATCCTTTAGGAAAACTAGATGACCCATCTCTGTGTGGCCAGCGTTGACACCCAAAGAGATGGATGAGACAGTAATGCAATCAACTGAATTTATGTGGAATACACATTATGGAGCGTCTTTGAACTGGACATAACCGGGGCCCCCTGTGATGCTCAGGACATACTGTATTGACCTTCTACAATTTCCCACTATGTGTCCCGTTCATTTCCATTGGAAAGCACCGGCAATGCATTGCAAAGCAATGACAGGACCCTGGCTAGGAGGAAGGCATTAACAATGCTGCCAAGTCTAAGTAAATTGAGGATATAGAAGAGGCACTGTGCTGTCCCACAGGAACAGAGCCCTGCATTATACTTCCAGGCATAAAGACTTGGACATCGCTTCTTTAAGGACAGAGAAGGCAATTCACTAAGCGCCGTTGTGAAGTGTCGCATCCCGAACCGGTGTTAAGCGCAATTCTAGCAATGGCAGTCAACGCCAGGTATGGGGGTCATCTAAACACTGGCGAGGGTTTGCGGACATGCCATCACAAACTCAATCGTAGTATGTGCAATTCATTCAGCTCACCGACTGCCCAAATACAGCAGTCCCTACAATGAAGTGTACTATACTAACAATGAAGGCAGCACTTGCCGAGGAGCTTCAGTGGCATGACAATGTTATTGTCCTTCTACAGCAAGAGTGGCCAGCTCCAGACCAACAGGTCAGGTTTTAAGGATATCCCTGCTTCAGCACAGGTGGCTCAATCAGTCCACTGGGTCGACTGGAGTTGGCCACCCCTGCTCTACATACAATGGACAGTAAATGTTATATAAAAAGGTTATATAATCTATTACAGTGCTTACCAAGAGAGAAAGGTCAGAGGATGAATATACCGGTATCCAATAATGTGGTGTGTGTGTATACCACACATACACACACACACACACACACACACACACACACACACACACACACACACACACACACACACACAATTAGGCTGTGTACTTGCTCCTAAACCTCCCAACATGACAGTTGAGTGTTATGTTGCAAAATGTGGACAAAACAAGAGAAATACCATTGCACTAGGGTTACCAAAGAGAACAGGTCCCATCAAATTCTATAGGATTTTATGCTTTGACTTATACAGTTGCATATATTTTATTTTTTCTCTCCAGTTTTGCAACCGGAGACTTTCATACAGTCTATAGATCAGGTCTCTCTTCGAGGCAATGTTTGGTCTGCACAGATCCCTGGATCTTACTATAGTCTAATGTATTTTATACAAATAAAATCATACACATGTATAACTAATGTTGAGTCGTCTACAGTGCATGCTTCAACCACTTCAACAAACATTGCTCAGCTGTGCTTTTCTGGCATATGCAGTGGACAAGAGGTTAACTACATGCAGTATATTTGCTCCAGGCACAAGAATGATGGACTTGCTAGAGTTGCAATATCCCACCCCCTCTGTGCCCTCAAACTTCAAAGGGATATATACATTTAAGAATGGATTAGGCATTTCAACTTCTGAAAACAGCTGGACAAGGGCCCATGCTGGCTATGTAAGATCCTTATGTAATGTTAATAAGGTAACAAATACTGCGAAACTGGCATCACGTTTCCATTTTCAAAACAGATGGACAATGGTAACAAGAATTGTCTGCAGCAATGCTTCAGCAAAATGGGCAGCAACAGTATAGCGACAGTAACAGGTTATACTACTACAAAATAGAGGCTTTTGTAATGGACAGTTGACTGTAGACTATATAACTGTCACAATTAAGCACACACACTTGTACAAGGCAGCCTTTTGGTCTTGACATGTATGATATCTACACATTATTTATGTTGATGTGAAATATACAATATACTGTATGACTATCTTAGCAGAAACCAAAGAAGCCTACATTAAATATTATTATTACCCTGCTACTTACAGTAGGAAGACAAGTCTGATTTTCCAATGGCACTTTCAGGTGTATACAAACACATACACAAGTGAGGTGTTTAACAGTATATTTTGAAGGGAAAAAAAAGAGGTTCAAGTTTTCTATAAATCATTAAAGGCTTTGATGTTAATTGCCCAAAGTGTTCTGCATGAGAGATCCTGTTGGAGATGATTAGCTAAGACAAAGACTGACTACATTGCTAAGATAAACAAAGACAGCTGAACCATTGGAGAGGAGGGACTTGTGTTGGTTTGGATACCTTGTGTACAACATACATGTATATGTTTAATAAAAGGTATCACCGCTTCCACTGAATCTACTTTCCTCCTGCACAAAAAATGGTTAGAAAAACTGCACTATAAAAAAAAAAAGGTGGAGCTGTTTTCAACGAGGAGAAATTTCTAAAAGCTCCCTCCTAGACTAGATTAACCCATTGGATCTGGTTGATGAAACCCAGTATTTAAGAAACAACTTACCTTACAAGGTGCAATTATATCCCCAAAAAATATATAAACCAATGAAAAACGAATAAAGGGTAAAAAAAAAATAATCTTTGAAAAAGGAGTTCCAATTCTCCCTGTGCTTCCCAGGCTCCAGATGTGCTTATTAAGAAGCAGGAGCGCCTTCATCAGCAGGAAACCATCAGCCAGATCCTCCTGATGAAGTTGCTGAATGATACTCCAATGTACAAGGGGCAGAAAGCAGCTTGAGCCTCCCTCCCATCCACACTTGCAGTTGAAGACGCAGCTAACTGCCACCGCCAACATGAGACTGTTCTTACAAGCAGAGAATGGGAGAGATGTGTTGCAGCCATCCAGCAAAAAAGGTGGCTTTCATCCAGCTTCGTCTTCTGTTCTTCACTGGGTTGTGCTAGAGCCCTAAGGGGCCAGTTCTGCTTTGTGCTTCAAGATTACCTTTGCCACCCCCACCGCCTTCATAAAGGAGAGACAACCCAGATGGGAAGAGTCTGCTGCTGAAAGCAGTGCCCCATCCTGAAAGCTGATCCCTGCTGATCTCATCAGTTAGGACTAACTAATCCAATGGCAGGGGAATTAGGAACAGATGGTCCCTCCCCCTTCCCTGCTCCCCCACCTCCTACCCCCACCGCCCAGGCATCGCAGACCTTGCGAGAAGAACGCACACAATGAAAGGAGACCGCCTGCTGGCAGAAAGTGGAAGTAGTTGCACCCTGGCTGTGCTGTAAATCCTGCAGCATCTTGTGCATTTCTGATTGTTCCTGTGATCAGCCATTGTCATTCAGAAAGGCACTTTAATAGAGGGGCTGTAATCCTCATTCACATGTCATTTTTGTTACAAATGGAGCTTTTCAAAGTATCATTCCACTTAGAAGCAAACTCTTGCCAGTGTTGGGTTTGGTTGGATCAATCATTCATGCCTAGTAGACAAATATAAATATTTGAAGTCGTTTCTGTAACGCGTTCGAGTTGTAACCAATCTCAATGTTTAAACATGTCCAAGTAAACCTTCAAAAAAATTTTTCAAATAAGATGGAAAATGTTATATATGAAATATGTAATATATGAAAAGGTGGCGTAAACATGAACACCATTGTGTATGTATTGAATATAAGGCAAAAGTTAAATATTGCATCTTTGCCTGATTAACAGTGGGCAAGATTCAACCCATTAAACACAGCACTGCCATTAGTTAATGTTAATGGAACTGCACCTTTAAAGCATTAATTCCACTGGACTGCTTAATGTTGATCACTGCAAAACTCAATGCACTGATCTCCTAAATGGCAGCATAGGATTCTGGTGTCCTTGTTCAGCTCTTGATATAATACCAGACAAGTAATGGCTCTTTTACGTTCAGAAGCGTGTGTATGGAGGTTGGGTTGGATTGGATTGGCCAAAGTAAACAGTGATGTTATAATATTTTGTATGTGCTGGTTCTTACCTTTATGAATACAAAGTTTACCAGTTACCCTAAAGGAGATCGTTGGCAACAGCTGGACTAAAGCATAAAATAACCACATTACAAGACTAAAAAATAAAAAGAATGTGATACATTTCAGTATCACTAAGCGCAGACTGCAGATACCAGAGCTTATCTGTATTCTGCAAAAGACAGGGGTGCCCAATGCTACATCCAATTGACAAAACATATATGGCAATAAGTATAAAGTTTAAATACTTCAATAATAACAATAATTACTTGGTTATTTAGTTAAACCCTATGGCCAAAGCGTCATAAGCCTGCATACCAACGCCAAGGTATAACCAAAAATGCAGGTCCTACACTACACTGTGGACTCTTGCTTTTACCTCTGTATGAGGGGAAAGAGCCATAGTAAATCCCAAAAACCAAAAAAAGAATGTGATACATTTCAGTATCACTAAGCGCAGACTGCAGATACCAGAGCTTATCTGTATTCTACATGCTGCATGTTTCAGACATCTCAATATCACACAGTGTACAAAATTGCTGACACAATGAATTTGGCGTATGAGAAAGCAAAGGGGATAGCAAGCTGCCATATCTTATTTGCAAGATCCCTTTAATGGGACTCCCAAAGGATCACAAACCCTGTTCAGGAGTTTAAAGTCACTAGGGAATATCTGTCACTGTCTCCGTCACGCTACCCTACAATCAGAAATACACATTCATTAGCGAGTGGTGAAACATACCCACTGACGTGCAGCCCAGAAGTAGGAAATGCATGTTATTCATTCTTTTATTGATTGAGGAGCCTACTGTGGAATATTCAGGAGTTTCGCAAGAACCAAAAGGGTTAACTGGGAATTCTGACCAAAGAAAATATTTTCTGTTAACCTTTTTGCTGCCAGAGGGGACTGAAATGCAACACTAAGAATGTGGATTACATTATTTAATTGTTAACTGCACCTTTATCCTTTTAAACATCCTTACATCAGCTGAATCAAGTCATACTTGAAAATACATCGTTAAGCTCTTTGTGTACATAGGAAAATAAAGCTGCTATTCATATGATAGTAAGGTACATTCAATCAATCTGAAATATTGTAGGAGTTGATGTCACTTTTGTTATAAACCAATTTAAAAAAAAAAAACCTTACAGGCCTTGCCTTGTTCTGACCTTACTTCTCCCCTCACCCTTTCAGAAACACCACAGCTAAGATTGACAGCCCAAATACAGCTGCACTAATCTCTGTACAATAACAAAGCCTTTGGGAGCCTTCAATACCCCACCTCCAATCACTCCAAATATTTCCCTTTGAGAACCAGGTCTTTTGAAGTGTGAGGTTGTTCCACCCTTCTTCTTGCCTTGGAAAAAAAGCATTGAAAGCAAGGTTAACAAAATTCTAATTCTAAATCCTAATTGGGGTACTCTTTAGCTTTACTTAGGCTCAGTCCATAGAAGGACAGTCAGCGCTGAGCCATGCGGACGCTCCGCGATGAGCCCCGTCATCCTCAATGAGGATGTCTTGAGAGGGGGCTCCCGCGAGCGTCCGCAGGCGTGCTGAGGCGCAGGGATTTTCAGCAGACAGCAGAACCTGTTTCTGAGTGCGCTGTCGGCTGAAAACCTCCAATCAGAGAGAAGCAGCGTCAACTTCACGGCACTGTGATGTCGGCGCCATGATGTTGACGTCGGCAATTGCTCCTGATTGCGCAGACGAGCCTCAGCGTCAGCGCGGAGGAGCGCGGCTCCCCCCTCTATGGACGCAGCCTTATTCACCGGGAGCACATTCAATGATTGGGAAGCGGCACTAACTCTGAATCATCAACCTCGGAAACATCAAAACTGTTCCACACTACAAAGATAGAATCCGCATGTATTCCACAAGCCTAGATCATTCACCCCATTAACACATTGGGGTTAAGCTGCAGCAAGGGGGGATATTTAGTAAGCTCAAGTCAATGGCGGATAACAACGGTTCAGGTGCGTTACCCCAAAGGATTATGGGAAGTGACATGCATATAAGTCATGCTGTACATATAGGCTGTTAGGCCAAAGTGACTCTTTCTCCAGATCTGGAGGTCTACAACCTATTCTAGGTTTTGTAGGACTAATAAAGATGCTAAAATTGTACGCTAATTTATAGCATGTGAGAAATGTGGCAGAAAGAATTTATGTGGTGAAAATGTTACCATTCCATTTAAACAAGAACTCGGTTCTGTAAATTGTACAGTGGTACGAAACTATTCCTTTTCTGAGTTGGTGCTCAGACAGAGCGAGCATCCATATTTCTTATCTTTCTAGGAATCTCAGTTACTGTACTTTGCAGAAGAATTCACCCCATCTCAATAAAGTCACAAGTTGTTGAATCACAATGAAGACTAACAAACTAATTGTGTTTATTCAAAGCTACAAAGCTGCAGTGGTCACACTGAACACTGTTATATAAGGAGGAGGTTAAATGTCTGCAAAATAAAAATAAATCCGTGATATTTACTGGCTGCAAAGTATTCAGCCCCTTACGTCAGTACTTGATAGAAGCCCCTTTAGTAGCAATTAATGCTATGTGTCTTTTTGGAGCGGTCTCCACTAGTTTTGCAAAGGTGGATGGTGACGCTTTTGCTCATTTTTCACGGGAAAATGTATCCTGTTCTGATAAGTTTGTTGGGGATCGTCGATGGACGGCAAACTTCAAGTCTCGTCATAAATATTCGACTGGATTAAAGCCAGGATTGTGACTGGGCCACTCAAGAACATTCATTCTCTTCTTGTTCAACCACTCCAGTGTGGCTTTGGCTACTGAAATGTGAATTTCGCCCCCAGTTTCACAGTCTTGGCTGACTCTAAAAGGGGTTCCTGTAGGATTCGCCTGTACTTTGCTCCATCTATTCTCCCCTCTATCATCCTTACAAGCTTCCCAGTCCCTTCTGAAGAGAAGCATCCCCAAAACATGATGGTTAACTCAGTTGGGATGGTGTTGACTGGGAGATGTGCAGTGTTGAGCACGTAACGCTTGAAAAACAAAAATTATACTTTTTGGTCTAAATTCCAAGTGTTTTGTCTGCCACAAGCCCAACACTGCAATCACCAACCAACTTATCAGAACAGGATCCATTTTTCCACGAAGAATGGGCAAAATTGTCACCAACCTAATGTGAAAAGCTTGTAGAGACCTATCCAAAAAAACTCAGCAATAATTGTGGACAAAGGTGCTTCAACCAAGCACTGACTTACAGGGCTGAATATTTGTGGCAACCAGAAAATGTCACTGTTTTTTCCCCCTTTGCTTATATTTAACCTCCTCTTCATATTACAATGTTCAGTGTAACCACTGCAGCTTTGTAGCTTTGAATAAAAAGTTAGTTTGACAAAACTGTGCATACATTATTTGTAATTCAACAACTTGTGAGATTATTGATAGTGGGAGAATACTTCTGCAAACCACTGAATATCTAGAAGCAAAAGAATACTTGTTTGATTTTTTTTTTTAAAGACATCGCAAGCTTCGTTTTCACCTGTTCAATTTACCACTTCCATTAGTTCACTCTGGTCGTAACTGGCAATGCAACTTTACCCATGATCGCCTGCGTGTGCCATATCACTATCATGGCACAGACTTGCAAATTAACTGCTGTTTCAGAATGAACACATTTATTCACCACCCGCAGTTGCGTTGCCTTGAACCCCTGCTGCTTTCAGCAGAAATGGCAGCTTTTCATGTGGAAATGTCATCTGTTTCTTAGTGATCTACTACCAACTTTAATCCTCCATGTTGGAGACGTTTAAATGGGAGTCCAGGAAGCCTACTCAATATTTTAATCTCTATATTTAGGTTACTGCTGTCTTCTAACGCAACTGGCATCATAACTGGAAGAATTCTGTAGGGGGTCCTCCATCTAATATTTTGTTCTTCTATTCCAGTAATGTCACCTTATCGCTCTTCCAAATGGACCCAATATGCTTTACAATGATATGTCAAGTCCCTTTTAAAGGAGCAATCCAGGCAATATCCTACACGTGTTTGTTTTTTTAAATAAATCCGCTCTGTAGTTTTAGATAATACTTACTACATTCTTTTTTAAATGTCAACTCTTATTGCAATTTTTTTAATGAGTTTTAATATACTGAGCATCTTTTGATTTCTATAGCAGGTTTAGCACACTTCACCAGCAGTGCAAAGTCTTTGCAACACTTTCCTGTTTGGGATAATTTGTTGCCAATATTCCCAGCAGTGTGAGCTGCAAACTGTAACAATAAATAATGTTACCTTAGTAATTTAAGAATACATTGTAGCTGCTGAGCTACACTGACTGAAGGATTGATTGAAACTGAAAGGCAGTCATTTAGTGAACCCTGAGAAGCAGGATCTTTGCTGATCGATTATGTGAGAACGAATCGATCGGCAGTTTAGGTAATTCTTTTTCAATAAAGGTAATCAAAGGCTGCATATATTAAAACAAAAAAAATATTTTTTTTTTTAAAGTGCTGCTTGGATTGTCTCTTTAAGATATATATTTTTTATTGGCAAAGGTAGTCGGTAAAAAAGCACTAGAATCTAAATAAGTCTGGGGCAAAACTGGGACAAAAACATAATATTCAAGCTGACGTTTAAAAAAAAAAAAAAATAATATATATATACAGTATATATTTTTTCCCCATTCAATATGTGCATCAATACAATCTGCACACTGACAAGTGATTGGCTAAGCTGCAGATCGATCCGTTCTCCTGTAAATCAATCGCTTACTCCGTGTTATTTAATTCAGTTCTTGCACAGCATTTTGGGCAATGTAGTTCCTGGAATATGATTGATTTATTAAAAAACACACACATGTAGGATATTGCTTGAACTGCAGCTTTAAATAAATGTAAAAAAAGAAAACAATTGAAAGCAAATAAATAATCCACTGTCTGAGAGCTAATTACCTCCCCATCATCATCTCGCAATGGGACTGTTCGTACCCCAAAACAATATGCTTTTATCAATACATATTTGAACACAGTTTTAGCGAGTGTTCTTTAGAGATAGTCTCCTTTTCGTTTTGTCTAAACCACAATTCCCTTCCACAGACAGAACATTCAGTGTCTGCAGCGCAGGGGAATGAGGTCTCTGGCAGTGATAAGATTTTATGCGAGGATATTACAAGCGCTGCGTGTTATTCTGCTGAATGTGACACATCGGATCTGTAAAAAGAACGCAGAGTTCTTATATTAATGAATGTAGAACGTTTTGTTTTACCCTCACCCTGTGCATCTAAGGCTGCGCTTATAGTGCCGGCGCCGGCGACAGCGACGCCACGGTGACGTCAGGCTGCGGTTGCTGGAAAAATCAAATTGAATTATTGTACTGTAACTTCCAGCGATCGCGGCCAAGCCGTCGCGCCGCTTGTACTATAAGCGCACGTGACGGCGGCAATGCATTTGTTTTGCCACGACGTGCTGTCGCTATAAGTGCAGCCTTAGGGCCAAATCCACTAACTCGGCTCATAACGCCACGCTACCAAAATCAGTGACCGACGTTATTTTCACGAAGGCTCATGCATATCCACAAAGCTAATTATATGAAAAAACAACACCCGTTCTATATCTCGTTAGCTGAGGCTTAACACCATGTTAATTTAGCACGGCCGTCCATTAATTTCAAGCCTGTCTTACCTAAAACTGGAGTTACTCCCACCCAGACCTACAACTAACACATACATTGTTTTGATTCTGCTACATTGTCCTCTCCAGGCACTTCTTAGGCTGCGATTATAGTGCACGCGGCGCAAACAAAATGTAGTGCCTCTACCGGGCTGGCCATAGTGCGCGCGACAGCGCGAGCGAGGAAGAGCCACAGCGCAGCAGATTTTTCGGGTTTTTTGCGCGACGGCTGTGGCACGTGAACAGTTCAGACAATGAGGACGAACCAGCCCTGTGATGTAATGCCCACGACTCCCCATCAGAGAGCAGGGATCGCTTGAGCGACAGGTGCTGCGTCGCGAGCGCGCCTGTACTATAAACTATGCCTTATACCAGCGGTGGGCAAACTGGGGGGCGCGCCCTCCAGGGGGGTGCAAGATTTACTAGGGGGGACGCGGCGGTTACAGAGGCCCCGCGCTCTTCCCCACGGCAATTAAATTAAATTAAATGCCGGGTGGAGGCTTGAGGCCTCTGTAGCTAACTTACACCTGCTGGCAGCCAGGTCTTCGGCGACGCGTCACCATAGCAACACAGCGTCAAATGGTGCCGCGGGGTCATGTGACATCACGTGTTGCAATGACAACGCTCGTAAAATGACGCGGCAGCGTCACGTGGTGTCACGTGACCTGCAGCATCATTTGATGTTGGGTTCAAGCCGAGGGGGGGGCGCGAACGCTGGAGCTCTCAGGTAGGTGTGCGCGCGAAAAACTTTGCGCGCCCCTGCCTCCCCTCTCCCCTGCCTTATACAACCCTGAGAATATTTTCTATTGTCTTTAAAATGTAACAACATTAATGAGACATAACAGAGCCTTAGAATACATATTTGTAGCATTCTATCCAGGGGTTTAATTAAAAGATTGATGTACTAGGCAACACTCTTGCCACTCGTTCACAAATGTTGAAGAAAACATATTGCAATGCTCTCTCTCTCTCTCTCTCTCTCTCTCTCTCTCTCTCTCTCTCTCTCTCTCTCTCTCTCTCTCACCCACCCACACCCTCTCCCCCCCCCTCCTCTCTCCCCTCTCTCTCCCTTCCCCTCTCTCCCCCTCTCTCTCCCTGCCCCTCTCTCTCCCTGCCCCTCTCTCCCTGCTCCTCTCTCCCCCTTTCCAACCTCCCTCTCCCACTCCCTCTCTCTCCCCCACTCCCTCCACCTCTCTCTCTTTCTCCCCTCTCCCATCTAATTAAAACTTTCATTTTAGTAAGCCAGGAAGATCTGAAAAACAAAATGGTAAAATGCGATATGGAACAGCGCATTGGTCCATATTTACTAAACAGGGCTATTCCAAAAGACCAAATGAATGGACCATAATGTGTCTTATGGAATAGCACCGCTTACTAAACATGGGCCCATGTCTTGTGATAAAATGATAGAATGAGGAATGATGCAAACGGACCTGCTCAGTATTTGCAGACAGTTCCATGTGTTGTTCTGCTGCCACCTTATAATAACATCATGACTATTGTAGCCATTAATGTAATTCACAGTGCGAGCAGCTCTTTACAAAACATGACAAACACTGCTAACATACCGAGTCAACACAACCTGACATAACAGTGTGAGATGGAGGCCGATGCCCTGGGCACAGAGAACACACAGGTGACTAAATGTGTTTGTGAGGAAGTTCTTCTACTGACAATAAGGAAATGCATTGTACGTATGGGTATTTCTGGAACAATGTTTTCTCAGCTATATGATTCTAGTTCTAAGATACTTATGAAAAGCAAGAGCTCTGTTATACATTTAAGCCTTCAGCAATCTTTGCTTTAAAGCTGCAGACGAAGCAATATCCTACGTGTGTTTTTTTATTTAAATAAATCAGTTCTGTACTATTTTCTTTTTTTAGCAGGCTCTGTCCCGCCCCTTTTTGAGCCCGGCCCTCTCTGTAGCAGTGCACCAATTGTATCTAGTGACTGCCTGGTCACATGGTCTTCCCCAGATAACTTTGCATCTTTGGTCCTCTTCTGCTGCACTGACAGCCATTTACTGAACCCCCCGAGCCGAATCTTCGCCAATCGATCACAGGAGAACGGATCGATCAGCAACTTCGCTAATTACTTATCATTGTGTGGGTTGTATTGATGCACATATTAAAGGGGAAACAAAAAATGTTAAAAACAAATGGCAGCTTGGACGGCTGCTTTAAATATGTCACGTCACTTAGATCATTTTTCAACTGCTATCTATTTGGGTTCTGCCCCGTGTCCTGCCAGATGAACCCTCACAGTAGAGTCTGTTGATGGGCTCATCTGCTTCTGAAAGCCCCAGTAATTACAGCCTAATTTCCATTACACAGTCTCAATGTAGTCCTTTGATAATAGGCTGCATGTACAGCAGGCCTCCATCTGGGGTCTGAATCCACAATAGGATATATGGTAAGGGTGCACAGACAAAAGACACCTCGGGGACTGGCGAAGTGTGTGTCACACACAATGGGACCACTGCGTTATTGTTTTGCAGGGGCTGCCTTGAGCATCTTGTCAAAACCCAAAACATCAGGGAAAAGTCCTCAGATGGCAGGCGCCAATGTAGCTTGGGACAGATGGCGGGCAAGGGTAAGAAATAAATAGGCAATAAAGCAGGGCCAGTTTGGACAAGAAAGCTGCTGTAACCTTCGATTACTTTTGACTCTCGCCTGCTGACAGCTCTTTGAAATGAGACGTGTGCTCTGAATATTACTGGGGAATCTATCACGTCAGCCGCTGTTTGATTGCACTAAATCACCCGGAAGGCTGCAAAACATGCATCTTAAAAAGCTGCAGGCAGCCACAGCGGGACTAAGCCACTGCATGTCACTGCCCATTCTGTGCCATTTATAAATGGTACTGCGGCAGTGGTCAGGTTGAATAAATATGACATGAGTACATGGCCTGATCTGAATTCTATACACCTACACTCGAGATGCCACTCTAAACCAGGGGGGCTCAGCTCCGGTCGTCAGGCCACCCCCGATAGGTCAGGTTTTCAGGATATCCCTGCTTCAGCACAGGTGGCTCAATCAGAGGCTTAGTCTATGATTGAGCCACATGTACTCAAGCAGGGACTGATTGAGCCACCTGTGCTGAAGCAGGGATATCCTGAAAACCTGACCTGCCGGGGGGGGGGGGGGGGGGGGGAGGGGAGGGAGGCCTTGAATGCTGGAGTTGAGCCCCCCTGCTCTAGTCTAAACCAGGGGAGCGCAAACTTTTTGTGCTGCGCCCCCCTGTCTCTCTGCCCCCGGCTCTCGCGCCCCCCTGCCTACCTTCATCCGCGTCAGATGACGCTGCGTGGGCGTGTGAACGTCAGGTCACATGGTGCCGCGGCGTCTATTGACACCGCGTGGCCACGGCGACGCAACACAGACGGCTGAATCCCGGTAAGTAAACAGTTGCAGGGGCCTCACGCGATCCCCCGGCATTTAATTTAAATGCCTGGGGGAAGAGCGCGGGGCCTCTGCGACTGCCCGCGCCCCCCCCAGCACAATCTCCCGCCCCCCCCCGGGGGTCGCGCCCCCCACTTTGCGCACCGCTGGTCTAAACCACCAATTTGCAACTTAGTTTATTCAAATAAAAAATACAACACTTCGCAACAGCACAATCAGCAACCTTCAAAGTACCATTCTTAGAGACCTTAAAGCTGCAGTTCAAGCTGCCGTTTAAAATATATATATATATATATATATATATAATTTTTTTCCATTCAATATGTGCATCAATACAATCTGCACACTGATAAGTGATTAGCTAAGCTGCAGATCGATCGGTTCTCCTGTAATCAATCGGCGAAGATTCGTCTCGGGGTTCACTAAATGGCTGTCAGTGAAGCAGAAGAGGACCAAAGATGCAAAGTTCTGTGGGGAAGATCATGTGACCACACAGTCACTAGAAACAATTGGTGCACTGCTAGAGAGGGTAGGGCTCATAACGGGGTGTGCTAAAGCCTGTTACAGAAGAGGAAGAGGGTGTGACTTTGTAACTTGTTGCTATAGAAACAGAAATGCTTGTTATATTATAATACATTAAAAATGTCTTAAAAATTTTTTTTTTTAAATGCTACAAGTATTTTCTCATAGTGCAGAACTGATTTATTAAAAAAACACACATGGAGGATATTGCTTGAACTGCAGCTTTAATATACATTTTGATGACAAGCAATTTTACGACTTGCTATTTATTTATTTCTTGACAGGTAATTGAAGTTTAAAATGAGTTTAAGAATTAGAGCTCCCTGTAAATACAAGGAGATATATATAGCCGGAAATAGCCGTGTTAGTCCAGTTGCGATAGTGCAGAATAAATGAGTACTTCAGTATTAGGTGATTAGGTGATACCTTCTTTATTTGGACTAACAATATATGTCATAGGACAAGCTTTCGAGAGTTCTCCTCTCTTCCTCAGGTCTTCAATACTGGCTTGCAAAGGAGTCTACGGCTAAAACAGAGGTTAGGAAAGCAGAACCCCACCATATCTAAATCTGTTTTTTTCTGCTTTCCTAATCTCTGTTTTAGCCATAGATTCTTTTGTAAACCAGTATTGCTGACCCGAGGAAGAGAGGAGAACTCTCGAAAGCTTGTCCTATGACAAATTGTTAGTCCAAATAAAAAAGGTATCACCTAATACTGAAAAACGAATTTATTCTGCACTATACATTATATATATATATGTGTGTATATATATATACACACACACACACACACACACACAGTTATGTCCGGAAATAATTGGACACTGACACAATTGTACGCCACCACAATGGATTTGAAATGAAACAACCGAGATGCAATAGAAGTGCAGACTTTCAGCTTTAATTCAAAGGGTTGAACAAAAATATCGTATGAAACGTTTAGGAATTGCAACCATTTTCATACACAGTCCCCTTATTTCAGGGGCTCAAATGTAATTGGACAAATTAACACAATCATAAATAAAATGTAAATTTTTAATACTTTGTCGAGAATCCTTTGCAGGCAATGACTGCTTGAATGAAAAAACAGGGAAAATCCCCACGTGGAAGCTACAAATATGGCAAGTGCTGTGAAAACCGGTATAAAAATATATAAATGCAGAGAGTGTCCCAAACAAATGTCCGATGTTATGTGTGGGTCTATGTGACTCCCACCTCACCTGTAGGACCTCTGGATATCCTCCGATCAGGTCAATGGCACCAGTCCCCCGTGCAGATAGAGATGTGACCCTCTTCACTCTGACAAGCGGTTCTGGCTCCCCGGTATAACAGGACTGGCTGTTGGTAGTAGAGATCTGCAAGCAGAATCTCCCGCCGCCTTACCGGGTGCCTGATGATATGCCGCGATGTTTCAGCCAGACGGGATCTGGGGGGCGCTGGTAAGCGTGGGTGGACCGGCGCGCAATCCAAAGCTGCAGCCGCTCGTCCCCGCAAGCCGTGATCCTAGCCGGAACAGGTGAGGCGCTGGGCGTGTAGACCGCACACTTGTCCAAAGATCCGGATCCACTCTGCAGCTCTTGGAGGAAATCCCCCGATGATAACAGCTGCTCTGCAACGATGAAACCGGAGCGTGCTGCTACACTGATGAGACAAAAATAGAAAAGAAAGAAAAAAGCGGAGCACTGCCAGGAAATGAAAAAAGGCTGGGGCAAAAATTGAAATAAAGATTATTTATTGGGCATAATGGCCAAAAAAACAAACACACAAGGTGATAAAAAACTCTGACGCGTTTCCCGCCGTGGAGGCGCTTTATCAAGAGCCGTTTCTTTGATAAAGCGCCTCCACTGCGGGAACCTCAGAGTTTTTTATCACCTTGTGTTGTTTGTTTTTTTGGCCATTATGCCCAATAAATAATCTTTATTTCAAATTTTTGCCCCAGCCTTTTTTCATTTCCTGGCAGTGCTCCGCTTTTTTCTTTCTTTTCAATGACATGCTTGAAGTCCTGGAACGCATGACATCACCAAACGCTGAGTTTCCTCCTTTGTGATGCTTTGCCAGGCCTTACTGCATTGTCTTCAGTGTTGTTTGTTTGTGGGTCTTCTGCCTTAAGTTTTGTCTTCAGCAAGTGAAATGCATGCTCGATCGGGTTGAGATCAGGTGGTTGACTCGCCATGCAGAATATATCCACTTCTTTGCCTTAAAAAACTCTGGGTTGCTTTCGCAGTATGTTTTGGGTCATTGTCACCTATAAAGTAAAGCGCCGTCCAATAAACTTCGTTGAATTTGGCTGAATCTGAGCAGACAATAATCCCTATACACTTCAGAATTCATCCGACTGTTCTGTCTTCTGTCACATCTCAATAAACACTAGTGATCCCAGTACCATGTAAGCACTGCATGCCATGCCATCAAAACTGCTCCTCCACAGTTTTTAACAGATGATGTGGTATGCTTAGATAGGAGCCGTTCAAGCCTTCTCCGATAATTCCCATATTCTGGTACAGGTTTATTGTTTAATCTTCCAAAGAATGCTGTTCCAGAACTATATATACAGTGTTCCACTCACCCAAAAAATCTACTCGCCCAACCAAAAAATCTACTCGCCACCTATCCCGCCCCGCACCCTGCCCTAGTCCCGCCCCAGTCCCCCTCCACACCCTAGTCCCCGCCCCACTCCACTTTAAAATAAAATATATAAATAAAATACATTTATATAAATTCCTAGGTCAGAACAACATTCGTTTTGACATAAATTGTATTTATTGTATACATTATACTACATTAGTCTGTTAGTTGTGTGTGTGTGTGTGTGTGGTCTGTGTGGTGTGGTGTGTGGTGTGTGGTGTGTGTGTGTGTGTGTGTGTGTGTGTGGTGTGTGTTGTGTGTTTGTCGTGTGGTGGTGTGTTGTACATTTGGATCTAGAAATAAAAGCAGATGTGAATTCACTAGTAATCCATGAACCCTAACCAGTTGTTGGACTCCCCGCTTCACAATACTAAAAACAGCAATCCACCGCCTCCTGGTATCTTAGGTGAACGTTAAGATATTACCGTTTTTGAATAAGATATCCGATCAGAGTGTGAGACAGTGTGGGTGATAGACAGAAGAGTGGGTGTGAGAGACAGAGAGCGTGTGGGTGAGAGACGCAGAGCATGGTGAGAGAGAAATAGACAGACGGAGAGAGGGGGGGGGGGGGGAAGAGAGCAACAGAGAGGAGGACGCGAGAGGAGGAGACAGACAGAGAGGGGGAGGTGGAGACAGGAGAGGCAGAGAGACGAGGGGAGAGAGACAGAGGAGAGGGGAGAGAGAGACAACAGAGATGGGGAGAGAAGACGAGAGGGAGACCAGAAGAAGAGAAGACGGGAGGGGAAGAGAGGGAGAGTTATTGAGACGAGGAGAGAGACGGGAGGGGAGGGGAGAGGAAGAGGGGGAGGATGGAAGAGGAGCAGACCAGGAGAAAGGGGAGAGAGAGAGAGAGAGAGAGAGGGAGAATCAGAGAGAGATAGGGGGGGGGGACTGGACTGATGGGGGAACTGGGTGAGGAATGGTGACGGACTGGGTGACTTGAAGACAGGTGGGGGGGTGCTGTTTGGGGGGTACCTCTGTTGTCTAACACACACAAACCACAACACACACACACACAACACACACACACACACACACAACACACACACAACACACAACACAAACACACCCACCCACACCAAACCAACACCCACACACACACACACACAACCACACACCTATACTGTGGCAAGAAAAACTTGTGAACCCCAGTGATAGTAGAAAATTCCATATTTTGTCATGATAATCTTCTTGAACCAAACCTCAGTCTTTTTTTTTTTTTAAATATCCAATAGGGGTGATCTACCAATTCCATGTCTTTTTGAAACAAAATGATTAAAACTAGACAACAACACACACCACACACACTTACTCCCATATACAACACACAATCAATCCCCATATACACACACACACTCACTAGAACGGGGGGGGGCAGGGAAAAGACGAAGGAAGATGTACAGGAAGAAAGAAACCATAAAATAAGTACGATGCAAGTTCAGATGAGGGGTGAGCTTAAAAAAGTAGTGGAGAGACTCAGATGGCTAGGGGAGCGAATGTGTTAAATGAGTAGCAGTACAAGAATAGGAAGCGGAAAGCGGAATAGAAACACTTGAGGTGTGGGGACAAAACAGGAAAAAGGTGGAGAATGAGCGAATTGGTACAGGGTAGAGTAAGGAACGGGAAAAAAGGGAACACATAACATTTGAAAACGTAGAATAAGAGGTGACGACCACAAGAGCAAAGCTCTGTAGATGGGGGTAGACAAAGGAAAAGGGCAGAAAGTGAGGCAAGTAATGAAGAGGGAGGAAGGACGCGGCTATGGAAGAGGCAATGAAAACAGGCGGTGGCCGACAACACGACGAAAAAGCAAGCAACGGACACGCTAGGCCATAAGGGTTCTCAAAAAAAGACAATGTAAACACGGAGGGGGATCATCGGACTGCGATGGAGGGAGGAGATTGGACACCTAACACTACAGAAAGGGCTACGGAAGTGAGAGGAAGTGAAGAAGAAAAATGGTGAAGGAGTATGAGGGTGAGGTAATGGGAAGCATATAAGGGGGCAAAAGAAAGTAAGAGCCCTTGAGGATGGGTGGCCGAAGAACGAAAATACCCGAGGAACGAACGGAAGGTAGGAAGAAGGAATGCGAAAAAACGGCAATACAAAACAAAGAAGGAAGGGGGTTACAGGAAAGAAGGGGAGTGAGGGAGGGAAAAGGGAAGAATAAGGGAGGATAGATTACGAAGGACTAAAGGAAAAAGGGAGACAACTAGAGTACAAAGGCCGCGGAATAGTTTTCAGGGGCAATGAGAGGGAGAGAGGGGGAGAGCATACGCCATAAATGACACAAAGAGGGGACCAAAAAACAGCGAGGGGGAAATGCGGCTGCAGTGATAGATCAAAAGAGGATGAGGGGTAGAAGAACAGAAGAGGAAGATAACAATACGGTATATGGGGGTAAAGTTAAAATGAGAAGGATAGAGGTTGAAACGCAAGGGCAATAAGGAAGAGATGGGAGAGGATGTTGGGGGGCATGGTAAACAAAGTAAGGGGAGAAGTACAACGGTCAAAACTCAGGAGGGAGTGAGAGTAAGGAAAACGAAAGCCCCCGTCACGTGGAAGGGGTTGGAAAGAGAGGATTATATAAAGAGCGAGGAAACGAAGGGGGAAAGAAGGAAGAAATGGATAAAGCGAAAGAAAAAACAAGTACCCGAGGGCACAGAGTGGGTGAGCAAACGATCAGAACAAGAAGAAGGGAGCCCAAGAGAATTGCGAGGAAGGAAATAAGGGGGACGATCCGGTGATTAAGAAAGTGGAAACAAAAAAGAAGAGGAAAAGAAAAGCGGGTGTGTGAAGGGGACAACGAACGTTCAGGATAAAGGAAAGGTAGCATCGGGTTCTGGGAAATGAGAATAATCGGAGGGGGTAGATGAGATGGAGACAGCAGAGATAATAAAGGTGATGAAAGGAAAGAGAACTAGAAGGGAGGAGACGGTCAAGATAGCACAAAAGAAGAACAAAGGAGACCCGTGAAAGATAAGGAGAGGAGGAAAAAAAAGAATGCGTTTGAAAGAGAGAGGAAAGACAATGATAACACTCGAGATCAACGGATCAGTAAAAAAGGGAGGGTGTAGTCATTGGGGCTGGGTGGGCTACGGGAAGTGCAGAGGGGAAAGACGCGAGAGAAATAAAGAGATCATCGAAACAACGGGAGCCGAGGAGAAAAGCGGGTGGTAGAAAGCAAGAGAAGAAGTGGGGGGACTATAGGCGAGGAGTGATACTGCGGTGGGTCGGATGAGGAAAGAGAGGAAGAAAGAAGGAGAGAAGGCAAAAAAGGCGGATAAGAGAAGAAGAGTGAAAACGAAGTATAAAAAGGGCTGAGGAACGTGAGTAGAGGCAAGGTAAAGGAAGAGGTACGAGCGGGGAGCAGAGGAGGAAATACGAATAGAAAGAAGAGGTTTTTGGGGTTGTGTTTGTGTGTGTTTGTGTGTAAATGTGGGATCTAGAAATAAAAGCCGATGTGAATTCACTAGTATCCTGGAACCCTTAACCATGGTCCGGACCCGTCCCCGCTTCACAATATCTAAAACAGCAATCCCGCCTGGGATCTTAGGGCAGTTAAGATATACAGTGTAAATAAGATTTCCAGATCCATAGTGTGGAATTGTGTGTGAGAGACAGAGAGAGTGTGGGTGAGAGACAGAGAGAGTGTGGGTGAGAGACAGAGAGAATGTGGGTGAGAAATAGACAGAAAGGGGATATACAGACAAGAGGGGATAGAGACATACAGATAGGGATAGAGACGAGAGAGGGGAAGATACAAGATATAATGTGAGCGAGACAAACAGAGATGGGAGATAGACCAGAACAGAGAGGGGAGAAGAGTACACAACAGAGAGGGGAGAGACAGACAAGAGGGAAGAGACTGGAGTGGGAAGGGTATAGAGAGAGACACAAAAAATGGAGGGGGAGGGGAGAGAGACAGGTATGGTAAGCTCTCCTCTTCTTGTCTCTCTCTCCTCTCTCTCTCTCTCTTCTCGTCCGCAGCATTCTCTCGTTTTTTTATCCCGCTTCCTTCTTTTTTTTCCCCTTATTTGTCTTCTCTTTTTTCCTGCCTTTTTACTTTGACTGACTAGTGGTGGGTGGGTGACTGTTTGGGGGGTACCCCTCTGGTGTCCTACACACACACACAACAGCCCACCAACACACACCACACACACACACACACACACACACACCACACACACACACACACACACACACACACACACACAACACACACACAACACACCACACACACACACACACACACCACACCCACCCCCACAGACGTATAACTGTTGCAAAAAAAACTTTTTAACCCCAAGTGATCATTAGAGAAATTCCAATATTTTGTCATGATAATCTTCTTTGAAACAAAAACCCCGTCTTTTTTTTTTTTTTTTTAAATATCCAATAGGTTTTATATTAACCAATTCCACTGATGTCCTTTTGAACCAATGATGTAAAAAATAGACAAACAACACCACACCACACACTTACTCCATATACACCCACAATCACTCCATAACCACCCCACCTCACACACCCACATACACTTTCTCTCCCAATATATATGCACACACACAGCACACTCCAGACCTACACAACACATACAACACAACCAGCACTCTCTCCTCTTCCGCACAAGTCGTTGGTTGTGTTTGTTTCCTGAATCTCCTTAAAGGTGCCGCACCAGTACCCCCCCCGGCCACCACCCCCCGCCCCCCCGCCCGAACCCCCCCCAGCCCCCCCCTCCCCCCACCGCCCCGACCTCTCCTTCCTCATCGATTCCCTCCTTCTCTCCTTTGACAGGGTGGGGGGAAAAGCCCTCTCCCGCCCAGCTAACCCCCCCAACCCACCTGCCCATAGGCCGCCCAACCCGGCCCGAAGGCCCGGCTCACGCGGCCGGGTAACCCCAACCAGACCCCCCGAAGGAGGGGGGAGACACAAACACACAACAAAGATGAGGGCGAAAGAGAAGCCCCAACGCGGCAACGAGTGTGGACGCCATACGTGAACAGGGAGGTCAACCCTTTTCACTAGGTGATTGCCTGAGAAAAATCAATTAAAAACACATCCGACTACGTTCTCTCGAGGCGCCTTTTAGCCTTTTGTAGCTTCCCCCCGCGCGCGCTCTCACCCATACAATCCCCATAAACCGGCAGAGAAATAACCGTGGGGTCCTTCCTTCCCCATCTTCACGTTGGGAAGAAACCCCCCAACCCCCCGCCCCCCCCCCCCTTTACACCCCCCGACCTCAAGCTGCAGAGTCAGTCGTGGAGCGCCGGGCACGTGGGTGTGTAAAGAAACCCCCCACTCTACAGACACCTCAAATCCAGCATAGTCACTGATATACCAGCCACGTGGGGGGAAGAAACACTCCCCCGCTACCACCACGCACGGCAGGCAGTGGGAGTCACCGGGACTGGGGGGATCAGGGGGACGCGGGGAACGCTGATGGGGCAATCCCCCTGCTTCCATCTCCTTGCCCTGCAGGCTGTAACAGGGTGGAAGCAGGACAGGATAAACACCCCCGCTACCACTCCATAATTGGCGGGCAGCTGGCGTCACCGGGATAGGGGGAAGGCATCAGAGAGTACCTTACTGTGTCCTACATGGAAAAAAATGCCGCTCGTGGGGTGCGGGCTATATAGAGCCTGACCAGCGCGACACCCACGCCTGGAGAGTTCGCGCGCCAATATCATCAGTCAGGTAGGGGAGAGTTTTATGTTTTTTTTTTCAACCGCGAGCAGGGAATGAAGATTAAAAAACAAAACATGTTGTGGCTTCGTGGGGCCAATGATTTTACTTCTGCCCGAGGTTAAATCTCCCGACTCGCCTCGGCGGTAATAGTATAATATGGTCGGAAACTTTATATATGTACCCATCCCAAGTCCTGGAAAACTATATAGAAGCATTGCTTACATTGCAGCTTGAAACGCTCCAAAACCGGCAAGCAAGAAGCGTCTTATGTGTATGTAAAATGACATTCCAGGAAAGGCGTTGAATTCTTTTGTAGAGAGAAGATCAAGACTAAAATCAAGCGATAACGCTCCTGAATAAAACATCAAACAGTTTTCACAGGAGTGTAAAAGAATAACAGCCCTTATATATTCTGACGCTAATTTGGCATGGATCTTTAATTTTCTTTATGTGTAATTCCCTAGATCAGTGTTCTTGTTTTTTTTTTCCAGTTTAATACTGGAATCTCAGCACCATCCCGCCTTGCTCCATTTAATTAATTAATTATCTTTATCTCTTTTTTTTTATCACAGCGGTGGGATAGAGGCGTGGGTGGTGCGGGGGTTGTTTAAACACACTGAGTGAAAATGCCTTATTTTTAGCTCTGGGAACCCCTGCACTTCGAGATGTTTTTACCCGTTGTTTAGTTACCAGCGTTTGGCTCTCTCACCTCCTTCCAGGAGAAATCAAAAATGGACCGCCAAATCTCGGATAGCCGCCAGCTTAAAGGACACCACCCAAAGTAATTGCAGTATACCTATTGGCTTGTCATATAGAAGCGGGCGATACATGCGTTTTTAGTTTTTCATGTAGGTGGGAAGAAGCAGAAGGGGGGTCTCTGGCTGAACTTGTAAGTTCAGCTGCTGAGGAACCCTCTCGCGCCTCCGCGATACAGACTTCCATATGGGAACGTGGCTGCTGCTTCACCAATTTAAAGCCTCCCGTCCGGAGTGCAGGGAGATGGACACGCGGACAACTAACGCTCGGAGGTTGAGCAACGTTTGTGCTCGTCAAGCATGTCACTGGCTTCGGAAGCCGTCGTATGTACAAAAAACAGGATACGTTGGGAGGCAACGCGTTTTCGTCGCCGTAAACACAGGCCTTTCTCAGGCTCTTAAATTTAAGAGCGGACTGAACGGAAGCCGTGATTCAGGGCGGAACGACGTTGCTCGCACAAAAGCACGGGGCGGTCATCTCCCTGCCATACACGGACCGGAGATGAGATGAGTGCGACGCTCTTGTGGTTCAAATGAATGATAAGTGGACGTAAGGCAGCTGACACCAGATACGAGCTAAAAAGAGCCTAAAGACTAGTTTAGGATGGCAGGAAGTGCGGAGTGTTGAAAAAGCTCCGTCTGTGTTCTCTTGTGCAGCTGACTGGTAGTAATCATAATGTTGTTTTGGAAATCTATACTGACACCGTTCGTCACTCACCCCCTGAACTGCGGGTCGGGGAGAATGAAAAGGAACTGTGCTACCCCAAGCACCCAACAAGCGGATGCTTTGACTCAGTTTTAATCTAAAGAACACAGTTTGTGTGCCTTGATTTGGTCTTGCATCTCGGCAGTTAAGGTTAAGCTGACCCCCACAACCTTGTATACCACAATCTTTACTTACATCACAAGGCCCCGGTTGAAGATTTTGTTTGTTACATTAATATCACACCACACCATTCGCCTCCTGCCTGGGACAAGTTGGAGTAGTTTCAAGATACCTTTGTGTACCCTACGCTTATCACAAGGGCCGGTGTGAATTTATTAATTATTATCACCACCACCATCATCCCCCTATTAGGGTGTTGTTTGACCTCATTATTGTTACCATGTGCGAGTTTCTGCTGCCCTGACTTTACTTTAGACCCCCCCTTGCTCCCCTGTTTGTGTTCTGTTTTTAGATGATCTTGAGGGATGTTGGATGTATGCCTATCCCGGTTGAAGCAGAAAAGGATCGAAGGTTAATCTTTGGTTATTTTCGGAGATAACCTACTGGATTATTAAGTATACTTTTATCTCTGTTTCGTTAATGTCGGGGTGTAAGTGCCTAGCGTTTTTGTTCTTAAAACAGAGGAGACAGAACTCAAACGCAAGTTAGGCTGACGCTGAACACTGGCGACGCGACTACCAATGACGGTCACCGTCAGCATCACCATTGCGAAAGTGTTAATTCATATTTTGGAGAACGGTCGCTGGCTGCAAGGCCAGTGACGTCAGCGTAAGGGGAAAGGCAGAGGGCGGAGAGATCTTCTATTTGGTTTATAACCCAGTCACATCTGGAGAACCGTCTCTCCTAATAACATCAAATTCTACTGACTACAGATGTCGTTCGAATCACGCCGCGCCGTCGGTGGGTCGTGGCCTTAGTGCATGGTTTTGGGACACGTGTACACTTCCGTGTGATGGGTTTGAGCTGAATTGAGGCTGCTCCTATCAGGTGATTCTTTGCACCACTGACCACTATTGTGGTGAGTCTACACGTTTGGAAACATGGCGGAGGGTCATCCTACAACAGCATGGATAGGGGTTGTTCCTGTAGACATTTGGAACCCCCACCCCGCCACACTTCTGAGCCAACATGAGGACTCCGCAAGATATATCTGCCCACTTGCATCACAGGATGAGTATTAATTTACTTAATGGCACCCCACCACCACAGCACCCATGCATGTATTGATAAGTTTAGCATTCCCCAGCTATTCTAAACAGACACAGTATTGTCTCACGTAACTTAGGTTTTTAATGTACACGGGTTTCCCCCCCAATCGCATATATACTGATGGGTTGCGGGGAAACATACAGTGTATCGGCGTGGGGGGCGTTACACTGTTGGCTCCAGGAGGGCTGAGGTCGCTTCCGCACGGCAGGAACCTTGGGCAAACTTATAGAACTATGGGTTAACCACTACTCGGTTTGGTGCAAGCGCCTCTCACCTGCTGATTGGCTCCCCACCATGGGGGAGTGTTCCTCTACAGGACACCATACAAATAACCATACACACTTGAATGTATAATACTAGTGACTTACTAACAGGCAACAACAACCTATCATGGCAATATAGCATAACATGAACCATGCAGTCCCCTCTTAGAGGAGCCATTCCTGCGTGCGCAGACGCACTCCCAGCCACACCCACCAGGTGTATTCCACCACCATGTCTCGAGAATCCCCACCCCATGTGTCCCGCACTCTTCTGCGAGAGAAACGTGCGAGTCTGGTGACTCTGCGACCGTCACTATTAAATAAGGGGGCCCGTTGGTGCACTTGTTGACTTAATACGTAACCTGCCAACAACACATCCCCCGTGCTCGTGATCTCCAACTGGGCTTCACACAGGATCCGGCCGAGTCCCACGCAGAACACCGGAAACCACCTCCAGAGGGCAGATCCCACCCCATGAGGACTCGCCTGCAGCCGAACAAGCCGCCATACGATGAACGTCTCCCCACCCGTACTAGTGCACGCGGGTCACGCCGCTGAGGCCCCTAATGGCACTCCTACCTACCTGACACAGACGGTACTATAGCCGTCCCCTCGTTCAAAGCCAGCAACCTTGACTGGCTCTAGGGGGGAAGACTCCTAGGGGCCCTAACAGGTGGGTTACATAATGTCCTGCCCACTCCCCCTAATCTTTCCAGTCCTGACCTATAACTTACTGGACCCAGTGCCCTGCAGCAACAACTGTGCTCTAGCTGTGATGCTTCGCAAGCCAAACTGCTGCGTAATACAACTGTGTCCTGATGTTATACCTCACGCGCACTGCACGCGCGTGACCCCTGCACACAGACAGCACTAACACACTAAGGCAGACGTCCCTATCTTGGCGCATCATTCCCTCATCACTAACCCACAACAACGGGGTAGTTGGGGCCTACTGGCGGTTGTGGGTACCTATCTGTGCAGGAGAAGTCACTCACTCCTCAGCCCTCACCCTTCCTTCCTCACGCTCCCAGTGGCTCCAAGGTTGACAAGCGTGGTTGCAAGCGCGCGGAAAGTAATCCAATCTGCAGGGACATCTTCAGCCACTAATTGGCTCCCTGGACATAACGTGAGGGCACGCTCAGGGCAATATGGGTACTCGCGTAGTCCATTTGGGCTTCAAGCCTTACCCTGGTCGGTTAGGAGGGCTTCGGGGCTTCATCCAACTGCCAGCGCCTGCGCAGCAAATCTGCTGGGACTCTAAGCTCATCGTCCCTCGGGCACCTCCTGCGTAATAGTCTCTGCCATACTCTCTAATTTCTACACCTTCCACTACTGCTCGGCTTCTCCCTGGTAGGCTTCAAGCTGTCGGATGCTCTACTTCTGCACAGATACTTCGCATTCTCGTCCCTGGCTTCACCATAGGCGCCGTACCTGCGACGACACGACCGGTTCTTTTACAATTGCCCGAGTCGCCGTCTCACTGCAACCGCGAGACCGCTACGAACGACGTCGCTCATGCCTACAATCCGGCCCTCCACCCTGTAAGCCATGCGTCGCACCCCCGCAAACACCGACGCATCGCCTTGCTGCACGCCGCACCGCCCTCCACCACTTGACCCCAGACAGTGTCAATCAGGCTACACCGCGACGCGCACTCTCAGTACGCGTTAGGGTGGTTCGCCAGGAGCACGGACCGTCAACTCTCCCTGGCTTAACACTCTCCTCCTCCTCCCCTGGTTGAAAACCAAATCCAACCTCCCCGCTGGTGGGACGAAATAACCTTCGGTACCACGTTATACATGAAAAGGGCTCAGTGCCTATGTACCAACTTATACTCGGACTCACACATAGCGGTACAATGCAGTTCACATACAGTACCCGAGGCGCTGAGCGTCAGCTTGCTGTGAGACCATTTGTGGGGTGCCCCTAAACCGGATAGTGGGGGGTACCTCACTTTTGTGCGTATGTGCAGCCTCCCCCAGTGAGAAAAAATCTCTCGGCGCATACCACACTCTGGGGGTCAGCCTTCAGTACACCTTCCACTCTACTACTTACTTCCTTCTCCTTGGTGGAAGGAAATAGTACACTTCCTGAGCCAGGTCCTTTACCGGCTGCCCTCCGCCGGCATGGATGGCGGTAGCAGGAGGCCCAGGACCTTTCCAGGTTTACCCACTACGTGCGTAATGGAAGCGCATCCTCTTTGGCTTTACTTTGGTAAACATGGACGGCACTTTCCGCGAATCTCTCTCCAGCACAGTCTCTTTGTTCCATAGCATACTGGCGAGGCTTCCACTGGGAGCGAGAAATGGACGAATTGTCATCTTTCCTTCAAGAAGTCTCTATTTCACCTGGTCAGGGGGTTGAAAGGGTAGACACCTTACCACGGCGGTGAATCACCTGGTGGCCAACAGGTCCCGGAAACCCTTCAGTTCCACCTCGGCTGTATCGGGACTGTCCACCCAACACTTTCGGGGGGACAGTCCACTCACTGGCCGCTCGCGGCAACCCAACGGACAGCTACACTTCTAAGGAGGACACCCACACCGGCCTCGGACGCGCATGCAGAGGGGAGCCATTCACCCTGGTGACCAGACTTAAGAGCTTATCGTGCTACCACGGTCTACTGGAGCTTCACACCCCCAACAACACTCAGCGGGCATAAAGTCCGACCACCCTTGTCTTCGTTCGGGTCTGGTCCCCATTCGTACCGGGATAACATCGGATAGCATCCTCTAGGGCCCACGTCACACACAGGCTGTATCATCGCCGAAATAGTTGGTTCGATATCTCACTAGAGTGCGCGTACTCCAGGCTGCAGGCGCAATGATCACCACGCAGTGGTTTGGGCCCTCGCACGGAAATCACTAAAAGGAAAGACCGGGGGCATAAGACACCTTAACCCGTCGATCCTCCGTTCCTTATCAACACCAACTGGGGTGGTCAACGGTAGGCGATCGCCACCGATGGTCCTCGTCTGTATTCCCTAGTAGCTGGTCTGGGTTCTGGTGTCCGAGGCGGGGTAATCATAGGCTTCCAAGAACTAATTCCCCGCACCAGTCACATTGGGGCTCTCCCCACGCCATGCATCTCTAGAGCAGTCACAAGTGGGGCTAAAGGCACTGCATACCCGTTCCCCGCTACCTCGATGGTCCTGAAGTCGAGTTGTAACTGAGACCGGTGGCTTCCCTGGCCATTGGCTTCTTCTTGCAGGCATGGGCAACATGAAGGCAAGAGCATCTACTCCGGGCGCACGCCATGGCAATAACATTAGGGTGTATCCCCTAACAGTCTATCTCTTCTCATACATCAGCTCATCCCAGAAGGAGTAAGAGTCTATTACTGCATCAACATATGGTTGCAAATCCCGTTGCTTGCTCCCCCTGGTGAAATGTGGAAGGAAGGGCAATTCCTACAAGGGAGGGGTCTTGGCTCTGCGCTGATCCCACTCCCATCACAAGGCTGGGCTCTGATTGTTGCGCCAAACCCGACAGAATGTTGCAATCACTTCCTGTGCCGGCTTGCAGGCAGCAGCCACTGTCGCTCTCCTGTTTTGGGGTTCGGTAGACCGCAGGAGCACGGGCTTGAGGATCTGTGTCCTTGCAGCACCACTTCGTGTTCCCCAGGCCAAATACAAAACGAAACATCACATTGGTTCCAGATGCACTTTAGGCACCCCTCCTCGCTCGCTTCTGCCACCCTATCTTTCTAATTATGTCCATTCAAAATTTTAACCGTCCATACTCCACCACCCTGATCGACTCAATGGATCTTTGCGTCACTGGGCACAACAAAAGTGATACTTTTCCTCCCGTGGTAGCCAGAACCCATACAACGGAGATCTGATTACTACTGGGGCAGCTCAGGGTACACACATGACGCCTGCCGCCGAGCTTAGACCACAAGCTGGACGGACCCTGGCCTTCATTTATATCTTTGCCCGATCCTCACTAACACGGAGCAATACTTTCCTTGGTTCCTCCAAGTGTTGATCTAACCCGGCTAAGGTGCATCCCCCCGGAGATTAGGGTTTTGCCTCAAGGCCACTCGTATATCCGGTGACGGAATATCTAAGGTGACTTTCGGCCCCCCGCCAGCGTTTTGGGCCGTCGGCACTCCCAATCATGGGCCCAGTTGTGGACTCGTGTCGGACTTTACAACCATGAGAAAAAATATGGAAATTGACACTTGAAAAAAAATGGGCAGGGCACCCCAGGTCTTTCTCTCAAGCAGCGCCCTAATGTAATGGTTTTCCCCCCCCCCCCCCCCCCCCCATCTGCAGATTCTACTGTGGGTGGGGAAACTACAGTGTTACCGGGTGGTGGGTCTTTAACGTTGGCTCACAGAGGCTGATCTTCTGGCGACGGGGAATCCCCCTTGGGCAATTATAACACTATGGGTAACCACCTTACTCGGTGCAGCGCTCCACCGTTCTATTGCTCCCACCATAGGGGAGGGGTTCCTCCTCCATACAAATAACCAATACACATGATGTATAAAAATAACTAGTGACTTTACTAACAGCAAACAACATAGCACTGCAATATCATAATAACCTTTGGTCCCCTCTCTAGAGGAACACTTTACGCGTCGCGCAGGACGCTTTCCTCCCCACCCCAGGTGATCCCACCAGTGTCCCGAAAGCCTCCCCACCCCAATGTCCCGCACTCTTGGAGAGAACGTGGGTGCCTGCGCGTCCTATTAAACTAGGTCCCTTTGTGCACTTGTTACTTAATGTACCTGCCCGAACACTCCCGTGCTCAGATCTCCACTGGCTTCACAAAGATCCGGCGACCGAAAACACCGAACCACCTCCAGACGATCCCACCCGGTAAAGGAGGTGGGGTGATCTGGAGCAGAGGTGGAGCCGGCAGGAGTAGGAGCTGATGTTTGGCAGGCGTGAGCGTAGTGGGGCGGGGTGCCGGGAGCCTGGGTGGGGCGAGCGGAGTTGGAGCGGGCAGGAGAGCGGATGAGGAGCGGATGTGTACGCAGAAGTGGAGGCGGAGGTGGGGCATGAGCGGAGAAGTTGAGTGGGGCAGGAGCGGAGAAGTGGATGTGGGGCAGGTATTGGGAAGGTGGGGCAGGAATGGAGGTGGGGGCAGGAGTGGAGGTGTGCCAGGAGCAGAGGTGGGGGCTTGGCGGAGCAGAGGAGCAGAGGTGGGCAGGCAGGGCGGAGGAGCGGAGGTTGGGCGGGTGCGGATGAAGCGGAGGTGGGGGCGGGTGGGAGCGGAGGAGGAGCGGAGGCCACTGTTTGGTTGGGCTGTGGGAGGGAGCAGAGGCTCACTGTTGGGGTGGGCGGCAGTGGGAAGCAAGGCTCATTTTGTGGCAGGCGTAGTGGGTCCTGCCACCGCTGCAGGAGTGTCAAACCAAGTACCGGGTACCTTGCCGGGTAGAAAACCATTGATTTTGGCCGGTACCCGTTCCCCGTTTTTTTTTAATCGCTGTCCCTGGTACATACCTACCTCGCACAGACTTGAGGTCACTCAGCCCCAGAAGGGGGTGTCTGAATGCACGTCTCACTACAGCCGGAGGAACTTGTAACGACTCTCTCCCCAGAGGTGCTGAGCTCAACTCCTTATTGGAACACGCGCTAACTTCCTTCCCCTAAGCCGCAGAGGGGAAGGTCAGAGGGTCTGCACCGAGGATTACGTACACAGACTCCTGTTCACCTCCACCCCTATCATCCGATAGGCATCATGATGAGGGGTAAACCCACAGGTAGCCTGCCCCACTGCTGCAGCTATTCATAACTTACATGACAGGATGCAGAAAGATAGTCTGTGACCAGCCATGGCTAAGTATGATAAGAAAAACATGTATTTCTTGATTTTGTGATTGTTATATATACTATACATACATACTACATACATAATGTTAACTTGACTTTTGTAATAACTTCCCTTCCTTAGAATACCCAACCCCTTATCAGGATTCGATGAAGCCTCTTGAGACCGAAATGTTGTTCTGCTGATAATGTAAAAACTAAATCTTGCAAGATTTGAATATCTGACTTGGAGTTCCGGAGATTTTCAACTTTTCCAATAGCAATCAGTAAACGATCGTCCCCTTCAACACCAATTGGAGACAGTAGTGAAGCGCATCCTCCACTCCACACTGGCTAAATAGGTATCAATAGTTTAAACAGGCTAAAAAACTATACATACCTGCTAATAGGTACAGATTATGGTTATGGCACATAGCTTTATTTTAATGATGGCATTGCATGACTCGTCACAGAGAATGGTGCCTGGTATAAAATTGGAATGAGAATAGTTAGTGTTAATGCGCTCCAGCGCTGGATCCTCTCATTCATAAAATGCAATGGGTACAGAGAAAGGGCCTCTGAAGGATAATGAAGATATATAGTCCTCTGTGGGGCCAGAAGATTCCTGAGATAGGGCTAACCCTACTGAATCCCCTATGTAGTCCTCATGGGGATGGTCCCTTGGTTCACAATGTACACATGATTGAATAATAAAGTACGCACTATTGCCCAATCTCATGTCCTTGAGAGGCGTGCTGCCGAGTCAAAGTGCTGGTGCAGTGTAGACCAAGAGAACTGGCGCACGCCAAGGAGTGGGGCAGCAATGTATAATTGAAGAAGGCTCCTTTATTATCCATAAAAAAACAGCCTTTTTTCATTTCCTGGCAGTGCTCCGCTTTTTTCTTTCTTTTCAATGACTGCTTGAAGTCTGGAACGCATGGACATCACCAAACGCTGAGTTTCCTCCTTTGTGATGCTTTGCCAGGCCGTTACTGCAGCTGTCTTCAGTTGTTGTTTGTTTGTGGGTCTTTCTGCCTTAAGTTTTGTCTTCAGCAAGTGAAATGCATGCTCGATCGGGTTGAGATCAGGTGGTTGACTCGGCCATTGCAGAATATTCCACTTCTTTGCCTTAAAAAACTCCTGGGTTGCTTTCGCAGTATGTTTTGGGTCATTGTCCACCTATAAAGTAAAGCGCCGTCCAATAAACTTCGTTGAATTTGGCTGAATCTGAGCAGACAATAAATCCCTATACACTTCAGAATTCATCCGACTGCTTCTGTCTTCTGTCACATCATCAATAAACACTAGTGACCCAGTACCATTGTAAGCCATGCATGCCCATGCCATCAAACTGCCTCCACAGTGTTTTACAGATGATGTGGTATGCTTCAGATCAGGAGCCGTTCCAAGCCTTCTCCATACTTCCCATCATTCTGGTACAGGTTGATCTTAGTTTAATCTGTCCAAAGAATGCTGTTCCAGAACTATATATATACAGTGTTCGACAAATCACCCAAAAATCTACTCGCCCAACCAAAAAATCTACTCGCCACCTAGTCCCGCCCCCAACCCTGCCCCTAGTCCCGCCCCCAGTCCCCCTCCCAACCCTAGTCCCGCCCCCAACTCCACTTTAAAATAAAATATATAAATAAAATACATTTAATAAATTCCTAGTCAGAACAACATTCGTTTTTGACATAAATGTATTTGTGATTTATTGTTATACATTATACTACATTAGTCCTGTACGTTGTGGTGTGTGTGTGTGTGGTGTGTGGTGTGGTGTGTTGTGTGTGGTGTGTGTGTGTGTGTGTGTGGTGTGTGGTGTGGTGTTGTGTGTTTTGTGTTTGTGTGTGTGTGTGTGTGTACATGTTGGATCTCTAAGAAATAAAAGCAGATTTGAATTCACTAGTAATCATGAACCCTTAACCCATTGTCTGGACGTCCCCCCCGCTTCACAATAGCTAAAACACAATCCACCCCTCCTGGTATCTTAGGCGTTAAGATATACATGAAATAAGATATCCAGATCCAGAGTGTGATACAGTGTGGGTGATAGACAGAAGAGTGTTGTGAGAGACGAAGAGGTGTGGGTGAGAGACCAGAGCATGTGGGGTAAATAGACAGAAAGGGGGAGAGACATACAGGAGAGGGGAATAGGGACAGACAGAGAGGTGGAGAGGACAGAGAGAGGGGAGAGAGACAGAGAGAGGGAGAGAGACATACAGAATGGGAGAGAGACAGACGAGAGGGAGTAAACACACAGAAGGGAAGAGACAGACCGAGGAGGGGAAGAGACCGGGAGGTTATTGGCGAGAGAGAGACGGAGGGGAGGGGAGAGAGAAACCGGGAGGTGGAAGAGAGAGAAGGAAAAGGGAGAGAGAGAGAGAGAGAGAGAGAGAGGAGAATCATAGAGAATAGGGGGGACTGGACTGATGGGGGGGAAACTGGGTGAGGAATGGTGAACGGACTGGGTGACTTTGAATGACTAGGTGGGGGGGTGATGTTTGGGTGGTGTACCTCTAGTTGTCCTACACAACACACACACAACACACCACAACACACAACACCACATCACACACCACACACACACACACACACACACACCATCACAACATCACACAACACAAACACACACACCCCATCACCTAACTACAACACACCACACACACACACACACACCACACACTATACTGTGTGCAAGAAAAAACGTTGGTGACACCCTCACAGTGGAATAGTAAGAGAAACATCTACTATATTTTGTCAGTGATAAGTCTTCTTGAACCAAACTCTCAGTCTTGGTTTCTTTTTGTAAATATCCCCAATAGGGGGATTAACCAATTCCATGTTTTGAAACAAAATGATTAAAATTAGACAACAACCCACCACACACACTTACTCCCATATACAACACACAATCAATCCCCATATACACACACACACTCACTAGAACGGGGGGGGGCAGGGAAAAGACGAAGGAAGATGTACAGGAAGAAAGAAACCATAAAATAAGTACGATGCAAGTTCAGATGAGGGGTGAGCTTAAAAAAGTAGTGGAGAGACTCAGATGGCTAGGGGAGCGAATGTGTTAAATGAGTAGCAGTACAAGAATAGGAAGCGGAAAGCGGAATAGAAACACTTGAGGTGTGGGGACAAAACAGGAAAAAGGTGGAGAATGAGCGAATTGGTACAGGGTAGAGTAAGGAACGGGAAAAAAGGGAACACATAACATTTGAAAACGTAGAATAAGAGGTGACGACCACAAGAGCAAAGCTCTGTAGATGGGGGTAGACAAAGGAAAAGGGCAGAAAGTGAGGCAAGTAATGAAGAGGGAGGAAGGACGCGGCTATGGAAGAGGCAATGAAAACAGGCGGTGGCCGACAACACGACGAAAAAGCAAGCAACGGACACGCTAGGCCATAAGGGTTCTCAAAAAAAGACAATGTAAACACGGAGGGGGATCATCGGACTGCGATGGAGGGAGGAGATTGGACACCTAACACTACAGAAAGGGCTACGGAAGTGAGAGGAAGTGAAGAAGAAAAATGGTGAAGGAGTATGAGGGTGAGGTAATGGGAAGCATATAAGGGGGCAAAAGAAAGTAAGAGCCCTTGAGGATGGGTGGCCGAAGAACGAAAATACCCGAGGAACGAACGGAAGGTAGGAAGAAGGAATGCGAAAAAACGGCAATACAAAACAAAGAAGGAAGGGGGTTACAGGAAAGAAGGGGAGTGAGGGAGGGAAAAGGGAAGAATAAGGGAGGATAGATTACGAAGGACTAAAGGAAAAAGGGAGACAACTAGAGTACAAAGGCCGCGGAATAGTTTTCAGGGGCAATGAGAGGGAGAGAGGGGGAGAGCATACGCCATAAATGACACAAAGAGGGGACCAAAAAACAGCGAGGGGGAAATGCGGCTGCAGTGATAGATCAAAAGAGGATGAGGGGTAGAAGAACAGAAGAGGAAGATAACAATACGGTATATGGGGGTAAAGTTAAAATGAGAAGGATAGAGGTTGAAACGCAAGGGCAATAAGGAAGAGATGGGAGAGGATGTTGGGGGGCATGGTAAACAAAGTAAGGGGAGAAGTACAACGGTCAAAACTCAGGAGGGAGTGAGAGTAAGGAAAACGAAAGCCCCCGTCACGTGGAAGGGGTTGGAAAGAGAGGATTATATAAAGAGCGAGGAAACGAAGGGGGAAAGAAGGAAGAAATGGATAAAGCGAAAGAAAAAACAAGTACCCGAGGGCACAGAGTGGGTGAGCAAACGATCAGAACAAGAAGAAGGGAGCCCAAGAGAATTGCGAGGAAGGAAATAAGGGGGACGATCCGGTGATTAAGAAAGTGGAAACAAAAAAGAAGAGGAAAAGAAAAGCGGGTGTGTGAAGGGGACAACGAACGTTCAGGATAAAGGAAAGGTAGCATCGGGTTCTGGGAAATGAGAATAATCGGAGGGGGTAGATGAGATGGAGACAGCAGAGATAATAAAGGTGATGAAAGGAAAGAGAACTAGAAGGGAGGAGACGGTCAAGATAGCACAAAAGAAGAACAAAGGAGACCCGTGAAAGATAAGGAGAGGAGGAAAAAAAAGAATGCGTTTGAAAGAGAGAGGAAAGACAATGATAACACTCGAGATCAACGGATCAGTAAAAAAGGGAGGGTGTAGTCATTGGGGCTGGGTGGGCTACGGGAAGTGCAGAGGGGAAAGACGCGAGAGAAATAAAGAGATCATCGAAACAACGGGAGCCGAGGAGAAAAGCGGGTGGTAGAAAGCAAGAGAAGAAGTGGGGGGACTATAGGCGAGGAGTGATACTGCGGTGGGTCGGATGAGGAAAGAGAGGAAGAAAGAAGGAGAGAAGGCAAAAAAGGCGGATAAGAGAAGAAGAGTGAAAACGAAGTATAAAAAGGGCTGAGGAACGTGAGTAGAGGCAAGGTAAAGGAAGAGGTACGAGCGGGGAGCAGAGGAGGAAATACGAATAGAAAGAAGAGGTTTTTGGGGTTGTGTTGTGTGTGTTGTGTGTAAATGGGGATCTAGAAATAAGAAGCCGATGTGAATTCACTGAGTTTCCTGAACCCTTAACAGCGTCTAGGACGTACCCCGCTTCACAATATCTAAAAACAGCAACCGCCTGGGATCTAGGGCTAGTTCTAAGATAGTACAGTGGTAAATTAAGATTTCCAGGATTCCATGTTGAATGTGTGTGAGAGCAGATGGAGTTGGGTTGAGGAGACCAAGATAGAAGTGTGGGTGAGAGACAGAGAGAGTTATGAGGAGATGGGGTGAGAAATAGACAGAAAGGGGGAGGATACAGACAAGAGGGGATAGAGACATACAGATAGGGATAGAGACGAGAGAGGGGAAGATACAAGATATAATGTGAGCGAGACAAACAGAGATGGGAGATAGACCAGAACAGAGAGGGGAGAAGAGTACACAACAGAGAGGGGAGAGACAGACAAGAGGGAAGAGACTGGAGTGGGAAGGGTATAGAGAGAGACACAAAAAATGGAGGGGGAGGGGAGAGAGACAGGTATGGTAAGCTCTCCTCTTCTTGTCTCTCTCTCCTCTCTCTCTCTCTCTTCTCGTCCGCAGCATTCTCTCGTTTTTTTATCCCGCTTCCTTCTTTTTTTTCCCCTTATTTGTCTTCTCTTTTTTCCTGCCTTTTTACTTTGACTGACTAGTGGTGGGTGGGTGACTGTTTGGGGGGTACCCCTCTGGTGTCCTACACACACACACAACACGCGCACACACACCACCACGACACACACACACACACCACACCCACACACACACACACACACACCACACACCCACACACCACACACACACAAACACACAACAACACACACACACCACACACGACACACCACACCCACCCCCACAGACGTATAACTGTTGCAAAAAAAACTTTTTAACCCCAAGTGATCATTAGAGAAATTCCAATATTTTGTCATGATAATCTTCTTTGAAACAAAAACCCCGTCTTTTTTTTTTTTTTTTTAAATATCCAATAGGTTTTATATTAACCAATTCCACTGATGTCCTTTTGAACCAATGATGTAAAAAATAGACAAACAACACCACACCACACACTTACTCCATATACACCCACAATCACTCCATAACCACCCCACCTCACACACCCACATACACTTTCTCTCCCAATATATATGCACACACACAGCACACTCCAGACCTACACAACACATACAACACAACCAGCACTCTCTCCTCTTCCGCACAAGTCGTTGGTTGTGTTTGTTTCCTGAATCTCCTTAAAGGTGCCGCACCAGTACCCCCCCCGGCCACCACCCCCCGCCCCCCCGCCCGAACCCCCCCCAGCCCCCCCCTCCCCCCACCGCCCCGACCTCTCCTTCCTCATCGATTCCCTCCTTCTCTCCTTTGACAGGGTGGGGGGAAAAGCCCTCTCCCGCCCAGCTAACCCCCCCAACCCACCTGCCCATAGGCCGCCCAACCCGGCCCGAAGGCCCGGCTCACGCGGCCGGGTAACCCCAACCAGACCCCCCGAAGGAGGGGGGAGACACAAACACACAACAAAGATGAGGGCGAAAGAGAAGCCCCAACGCGGCAACGAGTGTGGACGCCATACGTGAACAGGGAGGTCAACCCTTTTCACTAGGTGATTGCCTGAGAAAAATCAATTAAAAACACATCCGACTACGTTCTCTCGAGGCGCCTTTTAGCCTTTTGTAGCTTCCCCCCGCGCGCGCTCTCACCCATACAATCCCCATAAACCGGCAGAGAAATAACCGTGGGGTCCTTCCTTCCCCATCTTCACGTTGGGAAGAAACCCCCCAACCCCCCGCCCCCCCCCCCCTTTACACCCCCCTCACCTCAAGTGCAGGTCACGTGGCAGCGCCGGGCACTGGTTGGTAAGAACTCCCCCACTCTACGACACCTAGGCCAGAGCGATAGTCCATCTGATAAGTACCAGCACGTGGGGGGAAGAACAACCCCCCGCTACCACCAACGCACGCAGGCAGTGGGAGATCACCAGGGACGTGGGGGGATCAGGGGGACAGCGGGGAACGCTGAAGGGGCATCCCCCTGCTCCATCTCTCCCTGCAGGCTTACACAGGGTGGAAGCAGGAAGGAGTAAACACCCCCGCTACCACCGTCCATAATTGGCGGGCAGCGGGCATCACCGGGAATAGGAGGGGAAGGCACAGAGAGTACCTTACTTTGTCTCCATGGAAAAAAAATGGCCGCTCGTGTGGGTGCGGGCTATAAGAGCCTGACCAGCGCGCCATCACGCCTGGAGAGTTCGCGCGCTCAATATCAGTCAGGTCAGTAGGGGATAGATTTTATGGTTTTTTTTTTCAAACCGCGAGCAGGGGAATGAAATTATAAAAACAAAACAGTGTGTGGCTTGGGGCCAAAGATTTTATCCGCCCGAGGTTAAATCCCACTCGCCTCGGCGTGTAAAGTATCATATTGGTCGGAACACTTTATATATTGTACCCATCCAAGTCTGGACAAACTGTATAGAGCATGTGCTTACATTGCAGCTTGACGGCCTCCAAAGGCAAGCGAAGCGTCTAGGTGTCGATGTATAAAATGAACATGCCAGGAAGCGTTGAATTCTTTTGTAGAGAGAACAAGCAAAATTAAGCCGATACACGCTCTGAATAAAACATAACACGTTTTCCTCAGGATGTAAAATAATAACCAGCCCTTATTATTTGGAACGCTAATTTGCGCATGCAGATCTTTATTTTTATGTTAATTACCCTAGATCAGTGTCTTGTTTTTTTCACAGTTTTAAACATGGAATCTCAGCAATCCCGCCTGCTCCATTTAATTAATTAAATTATTTTATCTTCTTTTTTTTTAATTACACAGCGGTGGGATAGAGGGTGGGTGGTGCGGG
Organism: Ascaphus truei; assembly: GCA_036426205.1. Classification (NCBI taxonomy): domain Eukaryota; kingdom Metazoa; phylum Chordata; class Amphibia; order Anura; family Ascaphidae; genus Ascaphus; species Ascaphus truei. The sequence goes on along the minus strand of WSYH01000124.1, from coordinate 15,400 downwards.
GGTTGTTTACACTGAGTGAAAATGCCTTTATTTTTAGCTACTGGGAACCCCTGCACTTCGGAGATGTTTTTACCTGTTGTTTAGTTCCAGCGTTTGTCTCTGCTCATCCTCCCGGAGAAATCAAATGGACGCCAAATCTCGAGGATGCCGAGCTTACAGGAACACCACCCAAAGAATTGCACGTTACCTATGGACTGTGTCATATAAAGCGGGCAGATACATGCGTTTTTAGTTTTATATGTAGGTGGGAAGAAAGCAGAAGGGGGGTCCCTGGGTCTGAACTTGATAACGTTCAGCTGCGAGGAACCCCTCTCGCGCCCCCGATACAGTACTCCATAGGGACGGTGGCTGTGCTTCACAATTTAAAGCCTCCCGTCCGGAGTGCGGGAGATGAACAACGTCGGAACACTCGTCGCGCGAGCAACGTTGTGTGCATCTGTCAGGGAGTAGTCACTGGCTTGCGGAACCCACTGTCAAAAACAGGTACGTTATGGAGCAACGGTTTGTCGTCGCCGTAAACACGGCCTTTCCTCAGGCTCTTAAATTTAAGAGCGGTAGAAGGACAGCCGTGATTCACGGCCGGAAACGGTTGCTCCCAAAGCAGATGGGCTGGTCATCCCCTGCCTACGACGGACTCGGAAGTTGCAGATGAGTGCGACAGCCTTCTGTGTGGTTCAAATAGGAGTGATATAGTGGGCGTAGGACAGCGACACCAGATACGAGCAAAGAGCCTAAAGACTAGTTTAGTGGAAGTGCGGACGGGTTGAAAGAGACATCCATCTGTGTTACCTCTTGTGCAGCTGACTTCTAATCATAACTGTTGTTTTGGAAACTCTATACGACACCGTCTCTCACTCACCCCCTGACCTCGGGACTCGGGGAGAAGTAGAAAAGGAATGTTAACCCCAAGCCACCCAAAGGGATGCTTTCGACCAGTTCTTAGTCTAAAGAACACAGATTTGTGTGCCTTTGATTGAGTCTGGCATCTTCTGGCAGGTTAGGGTTAAGCTGAACCCCCACAACCTTTATACCACAATCTTTACTTACACAAGGCCCCGGGTTAAGATTTTTGTTGTTACATTAATATCACACCAACCATTCGTCCTCCGCCTGGGACAAGTGGAGTAGTTATCAAGATACCTTTGTGTACCCACGCTTATCACAAGGGCCGTGTGAAGTTTAATTATTATTACCACCACCACCATCATTCCCCTATTAGGGTGTTGTTTGACCTCTATTATTGTTGACCATGGCGAGTTTCTGCGTGCCCTGACCTGTTATTTAACCCCCCCTTGCTCCCCTGTTGTGTTTCTGTTTTTAATGAATCTTGAGGGATGTTGGATGTATGCCCTATCCCGGTTGAAGCAGAAAAGGATCGAAAGGTTAATCTTTGGTTATTTTCGGAGATAACCTAACTGGAGTTATTAATTTATACTTTTATCTCTGTTTCGTAATGTTTCGGGCGTTAAGTGCCTAGCGTTTTTGTTCTTTAAAACAGAGACGAGACAGAAATCAAACGCAAGTTAGCTGCGCTGTATACAGCTGGCGACGCGCTACCAATGACGTCACCGTACAGCTTCACCATTGCGAAAGTTTAATTCATATTTTGGAGAACGTCGCTGGCGCAGGCCAGTCGACGTTCAGCTTAAGGGGGAAAGGCAGTAGGGGCGGAGAGATCATCTCTATTTGGTTTATACTCAGTCACATATCTGGAGAACCGTCTCTCTAATAAATCATCAAATTCTACTGACTACCAGATGTCGTTCGAATCACGCCGTCGCCGTCGGTGGGCGTGGACCTTAGTGCATGGTGTTTGGGACCGTGTACACCTCCGTGTGATCTGGGTTGGCTTGAATGAGGCAGCTCCGTATCAGGATGAATTCTTTGCACCATCTGACCACGAGTGTGGGAGTCTCACGTTGGAACATGCGGAGGGTCATCCTACACACGCATGGGATAGGGGTGTTCTTAGACATTTGGAACCCCCCACCTCCGCCCCCGCACACTTGCTGACAAACAGAGGGTCTCCCAAGATACATCTGCCCACTTGTCAATCACACAGATGAGTATTCTACTTAATGGCACCCACCCACCCAGCAACCCATGCATGCTATTGATAAGTGTTGAGATTCCCAGCTATTCTAAACAGGATACACAGTATTTCTCAAACTTAGTTTTTTAATTGTACGGGTATTCCCCCCCCAATCGCATATGTAATACTGACTGGGTTGCGGGGAAACATACAGTGGTCGCGCTGTCGGGGGCTGTTACCTGTTGGCTCCAGGAGGGCTGGGTCCTTCCGCCACGGGCATGGAACCTGGGGCATTATAAACTATGGGTAACCACTACTCGGTTTGGTCAAGCGCCTCTCACCTGCTGATGGCTCCCACCATGGGGGATGTGTGTTCCTCCAGTGACACCTACAAATAACCAATACACAGTGATGTATAATAACTAGTGACTTTACTAACAGGCCAACAACCTATCATGGCAATATCATAATAACCTGTGTCCCCTCTAGAGGAGGACCTTACTGCGTCGCGCAGGACGCTCCCACCCACCACCAGGTGATCCCCACCCAGTTCTCGAGAATCCCCACCCCATGGTCCCGCACTCTTGAGGAGAACTTGGTGACTCGCGCCTCACTATTAAATACGAGGGCCCGTTGGTGCACTTGTTGACTTAATAGTACTGCCCAACACTCCCCCAGTGCTCGATCTCCAACTGGCTTCACAAAGGATCCGGCGAACCGAGAACACCGGAAACCACCTCCAGACGATCCCACCCGAGGACTGCTGCAGGCAGCCGCAACGATGAACTCCCACACCGTAAGGCACGGAGGCACGCCCGCTGAGTGCCCTAATGGACTCCTAACTACCTGGACAAACTGTACTATAGGCCGTCCCTACGAAGCACAGCAACTTGATGGCTTAGGGGGAAACTCCTAGGGGCCCTACAGGGGTTAATAACCGCCCCACTCCCCCTAACTCTTCCCAGTCCTGACTATAACTTACTGGACCCCAGTGCCTGCAGCAACAAGCTGTGATCTACTGTGATGCTTGCAAGCCAACGTGCTGCGCAACACTGTGCCTGCGTCAGACCTCACGCGCACTGACGCCGTGACCCTGACACGACAGCACACAACACTAAGGGCACGTCCCTATCTTGGGCCTCCCTCCACACTAACCCACCAACCGAGTGGTAGTTGGGGCCTACCTGGGGTGTGGGTCTAATCTGTGCAGAGCTCACTCACTCCCACTCACCCTTCCTTCCCTCACGCTCCCTGGCTCCAATTGACAAGCGTGGTGCAAGCGCGCGGCAAATTAATCCAATCTGCAGGGACATCTTAAGCCTATTGGCTCCCTGGCATAACGTGGGGCACCAGAGGCTCATGGGACTCGTAGTCCGCTGCTCAAGCCTTCCCTGGTAGGTTAGGGGGCTTCGGGCTTCATCCATGCGCCCTGCGCAGCACGTGTCGACAACTCATCTCTCCGGCTCCCACTGCATATCTCGCTCTGCCACGCATCTCCTATGACTACACCTTCATCTACTACTCGGTCTCCCTAGCTTCGCGCTCGTCTCGATCTCTACTTCTCGACAGATACGTTCGCATTTCGTCGGTCCCTCTTCACACTATAGCCGCCGGACCCTAACGACACGCGCGGCCTTAACAATTGCCCGATCGCGTCCCCGCAACCGGAACGCATGCAGGGAAGACCGCTCTCCCTGCTCGGCCCTCCACCCTTGTAAACAGCCATCAGTCCGTCGCCCCCCACCCCGCCGACCGCCCCTCCGAAGTTAATCGGCAGGAGGTCCACGCGAGGTCTTCCAGGAGCACGGACTCCAGCTAACCTTAACTCTCCCCTTGGTGAAAAATCCAACATCCCCGCTGGGAACGACATAACCTGGTACCACGTTATACAATGAAAACGCAGTGCTATGTCCAACTTATCACTCGTGACTCTAACACAATAGGGTACAATGCAGTTCACATACAATACCCGAGGCCAGCTGAGCGTCAGCTGCTTGCTGAGACCATTTGTGGGGTGCCCCTAACGGATAGTGGGGGGGTACCTCACTTTTTGCGTCTGTGAGCCTCCCCCAGAAAAAATCTCTCGGCGATGCACACTCTGGGGTCAGTTACAGTCTCCGGTTCAATACTACTACTCCTCCCTCCTGGTGGAAGGAAATAGTACACTCTCCTGAGCCAGCCTTTACCCGGCCCTCCGCGGCATGGATGCGGTAGGCAGAGGCCAGGACCTTTCATTTAGCGCCACTACGTGGTGAATGAAGCGCCTCCTTTTTGGCTAAAGGAGGCAGCTTTCCCTGAATCTCTCTCCACACAGTCCTTTGTCCATACATACTGGGCGAGGCTTCCACTGGGAAGCGAGAAATGGACAATGTCTCTTTCCTCAAAGTCTCTATTTCACCTGGCAGGGGTAAAGGGTAGACACCTTACCAGGCGGTGATTCACGGTGGCCAACAGGTCCCGAACCCTTCAGTTCCCACCTCGGCTGTATCGGACTGTCCACAACACTTCGGGACAGTCCACTCACGCCGCTCCGCAACCACCGGACAGCTACCTTCTAAGGAGGACAACCTCCGCCGACGCGATGCAGAGGGGAGCCATTCACCCTGGTGACCAACTTAAGGAGCTATCGTGCTCCACGGTCACCTGGAGGCTCACTCCCCAACACCTCTGGGGCAGTTCGACTCACCCTGTCTTCGTTCGGTACTGGTCCCCATTCTACCGGGATACATCGGATAACATCCCTCTAGGGCCCACGCACACATCAGGCTCTGTATCGCCGAATAGTTGGTTCGATGACTTCACTAGAGTGGGTCCCGCGCAGGCGCATTCACCACGAGTGGTTTGGTCGCTGGAATCACTAAAGGAAGATGGGGGCATAAGACACCTTACCCTGTGATTCCCCGTCTCCTCTATCATCACCACTGGGGTGGATCACCGGTAGGCGCATCGCCACCGATGGTTCGTGGTTCCCTAGCTAGCTGGTCTGGGTTCTGTTCCGTAGGCGGGGTAATATAGGCTTCAAGAACTAACCCCGCACCAGTCACATTGGGGCTCCCCACGCCAGTGCATCTCTAGAGCAGTCACAAGTGGGGCTAAAGCACTGCATACCCCGTTCCCCGCTACCTCGATGGTCCTGAAGTCGAGTGTAACTGAGACACGGTGGCTATCCCCTGGCATGGTTCTTCTTGCAGGCAGGGCAACATGAAGGCAAGAGCATCTACTCCGGGCGCACGCCAGGCAATAACATTAGGGTGTATCCCCTAACAGTCTATCTCTTCCTCATACATCAGCTCATCCTCAGAGAGTAAGAGTCTATTACTGCATCAACATATGGTTGCAAATCCCGTTGCTTGCTCCCCCTGGTGAAATGTGTGAAGGAAGGGCAATTCCTACAAGGGAGGGGTCTGGCTCTGCGCTGAGTCACTCCCATCACAAGGGCGGGCTCTGATTTTTGCGCCAAACCCGACAGATTGTTGCAATACTTTCCTGTGCCGGCTTGCAGTCAGCAGCATGTGCGCTCTCCTGTTTTGGCGGTTCGGTAGACCGCAGGAGCACGGGCTTGAGGATCTGGTCCTGCAGCAGCCACTTCGTGTTCCCCAGGCCAAATACAAAAACGAAACAGTCACATTGGTTCCAGATGACACTTAGGCACCCCTCCTCGCTCGCTTCTGCCACCCTATCTTTCTATTATGTCCATCAAAATTTTAACGTCCATACTACCTGATCGACTCAATGATCTTTGCGTGCACTGGGCACAACAAAAGTATACTTTTCCTCCCGTGGTGCCAGAACCCATACAACGGAGAGTCTGATTTACTGGGTGCAGCTCAGGGTACACACAGACAGCCTGCCACCGCCGAGCCTTAGACCACAAGCTGGACGGACCCTGGCCTTCATTTATATCTTGCCCGATCCTCACTAACACGGAGCAATACTTTCTTGGTCCTCCAAGTGTTGATCTAACCCGGCTAGGTGCACCCCCCGGAGATAGGGTTTTGCCTCAAGGCCACTCGTATATCCGGTGACGGAATATCTACAGGTGACTCGGCCACCCCGCCAGCGTTGGGCCGCGGCACTCCCAAATTCATGGCCCAGTTGTGGACCTCGTGTCGGACTTTACAACCATGATGAAAAAATATGGAAATTGGGACACTTGAAAAAAAATGGGCAGGGCACCCCAGGTCTTTCTCTCAGCAGCGCCTCTAAATGTAATGGTTTCCCCCCCCCCCCCATCGCAGATTTACTGTGGGTGCGGGAAACATACAGTGTTACTCGGGTGTGGGTCTTTAACTGTTGGCTCACAGAGGACTGACTTCTGCACGGGGAACCTTGGGCAATTATAACACTATGGGTAACCACTTACTCGGTGCAGGCGCTCCACCGTCATGCTCCCACCATAGGGGAGAGGGTTCCTCCTCCATACAAATAACCAATACACAGTGATGTATAATAACTAGTGACTTTACTAACAGGCAAGACAACATACACGCAATATCATAAAACCTGGTCCCTCTCTAGAGGAACACTTTACGCGTCGCGCAGGACGCTTCCCCACCCCAGGTGATCCCACCCAGTGTCCGAAATCCCCACCCAATGTCCCGCACTCTTGGAGAGAACGTGGGTGCCTGCGCAGTCACTATTAAACTAAGGCCTTTGTGCACTTGTTGACTTAATGTACCTGCCCGAACACTCCGTGCTCAGATCTCCAACTGGCTTCACAAAGGATCCGGCGACCGAAGAACACCGGAACCACCTCCAGGACGATCCCACCCGGAAGGAGGTGGGGTGACGGAGCAGAGGTGGAGCCGGCAGGAGAGAGCGATGTGGCAGGCGGAGCGAGTGGGGCGGGGTGCCGGGAGCGGGTGGGGCGGCGGGAGTTGGAGCGGGCAGGAGCGGAGAGGAGCGGATGTGAGCAGAAGTGGAGCGGAGGGGGGCAGAGCGGAGAAGTGAGGTGGGGCAGGAGCGGAGAAGTGGAGTGGGGCAGGTATTGGAGGTGGGGCAGGAATGGAGGTGGGGCAGGAGTGGAGGTGTGCCAGGAGCAGAGGTGGGGGCTGGCGGAGCAGAGGAGCAGAGGTGGGGCAGGCAGGGCGGAGGAGCGGAGGTGGGCGGGTGCGGAGAGCGGAGGTGGGGGCGGGTGGGAGCGGAGGAGGAGCGGAGGCTCACTGTTTGGGGCGTGGGAGGGAGCAGAGGCTCACTGTTGGGGTGGGCGGCAGGGGGCAAGGCTCATTTTGTGGCAGGCGTAGTGGGTCCTGCCACCCTGCAGGTAGTGTCAAACCAAGTAACCGGGTACCTTGCCGGGTAGAACCATTGATTTTGGCCGGGTACCCGTTCCCCGTTTTTTTTTAATCGCTTCCTGGTACAACCTACCTCTGCACAGATCTTGAGGTCACTCAGCCCCAGAAGGTTCTGAATGCACGTCTCACTACAGCCGGAGGAACTTGAACGACTCTCTCCCCAGGAGGGCTGAGCTCAACTCCTATATTGGAACACCTTCCTCCCCTAAGCCGCAGAGGGGAAGGCAGAGGGTCTGCACCAGATTGACTGTACACAGACTCCTGTTCACCTCCACCCCTATCATCGATAGGCACATGAGAGGGGTAAACCCACAGGTTAGCCTGCCCCACTGCTCAGCTATCATAACTTACATGACAGGAGCAGAAAGATAGTCTGGACCAGCCATGGCTATATATGAATAAGAAAAAAACATGTATTTCTTGATTTTGTGATTGTTATATATATATACATACATACTACATACATAATGTAGACTGACTTTTGTAATAACTTCCTTAGAATACCAACCCTGATCGGATTCGATGAAGGCCTCTTGAGACCGAATGTTGTTCTGCTGATAATGTAAAAATAAATCTTGCAAATTTGATATCTACTTGGAGTTCCTGGAGATTTTTCAACTATTTCCAATAGCAATCAGTAAATCGATCTCCACGCTTCAACCAATTGGAGACAGTAGTGAAGCGCATCCTCCACTCTCACACTGGGCTAAAATAGGTACATGTACAGGCTAAAAAAACTAAGTACATACCTGCTAAATAGGTACAGATTATGGTTATGGGCACATAGCTTATTTTAATGATGCATTGCATGCACTCGTCACAGAGAATGGTGCCTGGTATAAAATTGGAATAGAGAGATAGTTAGTGTTAATGCGCTCCAGCGCTGGATCCCTCTCATTCATAAATGCAAATGGGTACAGAGAATAGGGCTTGAGATAATGAAGATATATAGTCCTCTGTGGGGCCAGAAGATCCTGAAGATAGGGCTAACCACTGAACCCCTATGTATCCTCATGGGGATGGTCCTTGGTTCACAATGTACACATGATGAATAATAAAGACCACATATTGCCCAATCTCATGTCCTGAGAGGCGTGCTGCCGAGTCAAAGTGCTGGTGCAGTGTAGAAAGAGAACTGGCGCACTGCCAAGGAGTGGGGCAGCAAGTATAATTGAAGAAGGCTCCTTTATTAATCCATAAAAACTACCCAATACACAGTGATGTATAATAACTAGTGACTTTACTAACAGGCCAAGACAACATCATGGCAATATCATAATAACAATGTGTCCTCTCTAGAGGAGGACACTTACTGCGTCGCGCAGGACGCCTCCCAACACCAGGTGATCCACCCAGGTCTCGAGAATCCACCACATGGTCCCGCACTTTTGCGGAGAAGGGGTGGGGACTGCGCGTCACTATTAAACGAAGGGCCCGTTGGTGCAATTGTTGACTTAAAATCGTACTGCCCGAACCAACCAGTGCTGGATCTCCAACTGGCTTCACAAAGGATCCGGCGAACCGAGAACACCGGAAACCCTCCAGGACGATCCCACCCGGAGGACTGCTGAGGCAGCGCAACGATGAACTGCGTCACACCGTAATGGGGCGGAGGCAGCCCGCTGAGTCCCTAATGGACTTACTAACTACCTGGGCACAATGACTGTACTATAGGCCGTCCCCTACAGCACAGCACCCTTGATGGCTTAGGGGGGAAACTCCTAGGGGCCCTACAGGGGTTCTAATAACCGCCCCACTCCCCTAATCTTCCCAGTCCTGACTATAACTTAACTGGCCCCTGCCTGCAGCAACAAGCTGTGATCTACTGTGATGCTTGCAAGCCAACGTGCTGCGCAACACACTGTGCCTGCGTCAGACCTCACGGCACTGACAGCCGTGACCCTGGAAGACAGCCACACTAACACTAAGGGCGGTCCCTATCTTGGGCTCCCTCAGCACTAACCCAATAACCTAAGTGGGTAGTTGGGGCCTACCTGGGGTGTGGGACCTATATGGGTGACAGAGCGTCACTCACTCCCTCACCCTTCCTTCCCTACCAGCTCCCTGGCTCCAATTGACAAGCGTGGTGCAAGGCGCGGAATGTATCCAATCTGCAGGGACATCTTAAGCCTATTGGCTCCTGGCATAACGTGGGCAGCAAGAGGCTCATGGGACTCGTAAGTCCTGCTCCGAAGCCTTCCCTGGCAGGTTAGGGCTTTCGCGGCTTCTATCCACTGCCTGCGCCTGCGCAGCATCGTGGGCGCTATGACTCTTCACTACCTTCCCTACTCTCGCGCCATTCTCTAGCTCTGGGGCCTACCTCGCGCGCGATCACTGCGTATGCGCGAGCTCTCTTCAATGGCAGCGCCTCTTCAACTAAGCCGCCGGGACCCTAACGACACGCGCCGGCCTTAACAATGGCCCCGATCGCGTCCCCGGCAACGGACGCATGCAGGTGCAAGACGCGCTGCTCCCTGCTCGGCCCTCCACCCTTGGACAACAGCATCAGGTCCGTCGGCCCGCGACGCGCTCAGAAGAGGAGGGGGGTCTCCAGGAGCAAGGAGCGGCTAAAACTCTCCCTGGTGAAAAATCCACACATCCCCTGGGGAACGACATAACTGGTACACAGTTATACAATGAAAATGCAGTGCATGGACAACTTATCACTCGTGACTCTAAACAATAGTGGTACATGCAGTTCACATACAACTAACCGAGGCCAGCTGAGCGTCAGCTGCTGCTGAGACCATTTGTGGGGTGCCCCTAACGGATTCAGGTGGGGGTACCTCACTTTTGCGTTCTGTGAGCCTCCCCCAGAAAAAATCTCGGCGTAGCAACACTCTGGGGGTTTACAGTCTCCGGTTCAGTACTACTTCCTCCCCCTGGTGGAAGGATAGACAAACGTCTCTTAGCCAGGCCTTTACCCGGCCCTCCGCGGCATGGATGCGGTAGGCAGGAGGCCAGGACCTTCATGCGGTCCACTACGTGGTGAATGAAGCGCTCCTTTTGGGCTAAAGGAGGAGCTTTCCCTGAATCTCTCTCCACACAGTCCTTTTGTCCATACATACTGGCGAGGCTTCCACTGGGAAGCGAGAAATGGACAATGTCTCTTTCCTGCAAGTCTCTCTTTCACCTGGCAGGGGGTAAAGGGTAGACACCTTACCACGGCGGTGATTCACGGTGGCCAACAGGTCGTGGGAACCCTGTCAGTTCCCACCTCGGCTGTATCGGGACTGTCCACACAACACTTCGGGGACAGTCCACTCACTGCCGGCTCGACCACCGGACAGCTACCTTCTAAGGAGGACACCTCCGCCAGGACGCGATGCAGAGGGGAGCATTCACCCTGGTGACCAGACTTAAGGAGCTATCGTGCTTCCACGTCACCTGGAGGCTCACTCCCCAACACCTACTGGGGCAGTCCGACTCACCCTTGTCTTCGTTCGGTACTGGTCCCCATTCTAGGGATACATCGGATACACCTACTCTAGGGGCCCGGCACACATCAGGCCTGTATCGCCGAAATAGTTGGTTCGATGACTTCATAGAGTGGTACGCCGCGCAGGCGCATCACACGAGTTTTGGTCGCTGGAATCACTAAAGGAAGATGGGGGCATAGACACCTTACCCTGTGATTCTCCGTCTCCTCTTATCACACACTGGGGTGGATCACGGTAGGCGCATCGCCACCGATGGTTCGCTTGGTTCCCTAGCTAGCTGGTCTGGGTTCTGTGGTTCCGTAGGCGGGGGTATAATAGGCTTCAAGAACTAGGCACCGCAACAGTCACATTGGGGCTCCCACGCCAGTGCATCTCTAGAGCAGTCACAAGTGGGGCTAAAGCACTGCATACCCAGTTCCCCGCCTACCTCGATGGTCCTGAAGTCGAGTGGTAACTGAGACACGGTGGCTCCCTGGGCATGGGCTTCTTGCAGGCAGGGGCACATGAAGGCAAGAGCATCTACTCCGGGCGCACGCCAGGGCACATACACATTAGGGTGTATCCCCTAACAGTCTATCTCTTCCTCATACATCAGCTCATCCTCAGAGGAGTAAGAGTCTATTACTGCATCAACATATGGTTGCAAATCCCGTTGCTTGCTCCCCCTGGTGAAATGTGAAGGAAGGGCAATTCCTACAAGGGAGGGGTCTGGCTCTGCGCTGAGTCACTCCCATCACAAGGGCGGGCTCTGATTTTGCGCCAAACCCGACAGATTGTTGCAATACTTTTCCTGTGCCGGCTTGCAGTCGCAGCATGCGCTCTCCTGTTTTGGCGGGTTCGGTGAGACCGCAGGAGCACGGGCTTGAGGATCGGGTCTGCAGCAGCCACTTCGTGTCCCCAGGCAAATTACAAAAACGAAACAGTCAATTGGTTACAGATTGCACTTAGGCACCCCTCCTCGCTCGCTTCTGCCACCCGATATTTCTATTATGTCCATCAAAATTTTAACGTCCATACTACCTGATCGACTCAATGATCTTTGCGTGCACGGGCACAACAAAAAGTATACTTTTCCTCCCGTGGTCTGCCAGAACCCATACAACGGAGAGTCTGATTTACTGGGCAGCTCAGGGTACACCACAGGACAGCCTGCACCGGCCGAGCCTTCGAACCACAAGCTGGACGGACCCTGGCCTTCATTTATATCTTGCCCGATACTCACTAACACGGAGCAATACTTCTTGTCCTCCAAGTGTTGATCTACCACGGCTATGGTGGCAGCCCCCCCGGAGATGAGGGTTTTGCCTCAAGGCCACTCGTATATCCGGTGACGGAATATCTACAGGGACGCGGCACACCGCCAGCGTGTGGGCCGGCGGCACTCCCAAATTCATGGCCCAGTTGTGGACCTCGTGTCCGGACTTTACAACCATGATGAAAAAAATATGGAAATTGGACAATTTGAAAAAAAATGGGCAGGGACCAAGTCTTCTCTCAGCGCGCCTCATAAATGTAAGGTTCCCCCCCCCCCCCAATCGCAGATTATACTGTGGGTGCGGGGAAACATACAGTGTTACTCGGGTGTGGTGCGTTAACTGTTGGCTCACAGGAGGGCTGAGCTTCTGCCACGGGGAACCTTGGGCAATTATAACACTATGGGTAACCACTTACTCGGTGCAGCGCCTCCACCTGCGATGGCTCCCACCATAGGGGGAGTGGTTCCTCCTCGCATACAAATAACCAATACACAGTGATGTATAATAACTAGTGACTTTACTAACAGGCAAGACAACATATCACGGCAATATCATAATAACCTGTGTCCCTCTCTAGAGGAGACACTTACTGCGTCGCGCAGGACGCTTCCCCAACCCCAGGTGATCCCACCCAGTGTCCCGAGAATCCCCACCCAATGTCCCGCACTCTTGGAGAGAACGTGGGTGACTGCGCAGTCACTATTAAACTAAGGGCCCGTTGGTGCACTTGTTGACTTAATAGTACCTGCCCGAACACTCCCGTGCTCAGATCTCCAACTGGCTTCACAAAGGATCCGGCGACCGAAGAACACCGGAACCACCTCCAGGACGATCCCACCCGGAGGAGGTGGGGTGAGCGGGAGCAGAGGTGGAGCCGGCAGGAGGAGGAGCGGAGGTGGGGCAGGCGGGAGCGGAGGTGGGGCGGGCGGGAGCGGGGGTGGGCGGGAGCGGAGGTGGAGCGGGCAGGAGCGGAGGAGGAGCGGAGGTGGAGCAGAAGTGGAGCGGAGGTGGGGCAGGAGCGGAGAAGTGGAGGTGGGGCAGGAGCGGAGAAGTGGAGGTGGGGCAGGAGTGGAGGTGGGGCAGGAATGGAGGTGGGGCAGGAGTGGAGGTGTGCCAGGAGCAGAGGTGGGGCTGGCGGGAGCAGAGGAGCAGAGGTGGGGCAGGCAGGAGCGGAGGAGCGGAGGTGGGGCGGGTGCGGAGGAGCGGAGGTGGGGCGGGTGGGAGCGGAGGAGGAGCGGAGGCTCACTGTTTGGGCGGTGGGAGGGAGCAGAGGCTCACTGTTGGGGTGGGCGGCAGGGGGAGCAGAGGCTCACTTTTGTGGCAGGCAGTAGGGTCGCTGCCACCCTGCAGGTAAGTGTCAAACCAAGTAACCGGGTACCTTGCCGGGTAGAACCATTGATTTTGGCCGGGTAACCGTTACCCGTTTTTTTTTTAATCGCTTCCTGGTACAACACTACTCTGCACAGATCTTGAGGTCACTCAGCCCCAGGAGGTTCTGAAGGCACGTCTCACTACTAGCCGGGAGGAACTTGAACTGACTCTCTCCCCCAGGAGGGGCTGAGCTCAACTCCTATAATTGGAACACTTCCTCCCTAAGCTCAGAGGGGGAAGGCAGAGGGTCTGCACCATGATTGACTGTACACAGACTCCTGTTCACCTCCACCCCTATCACTCAGAGAGGCAGCATGAGGAGGGGTAAACCCACAGGTTAGCCTGCCACTGTCTGCAGCTATCAGAACTTACATGACAGGAAGGCAGAAAGATAGTCTGGACCAGCCATGGCTATATATGAATAAGAAAAAAACATGTATTTCTTGATTTTGTGATTGTTATATATATTTATACATACATACATACATACATAATGTATACGTACTTGTAATAACTTCCTTAGAATACCCTGATCAGGATTCTGATGAAGGCCTCTTGAGACCGAAATGTTGTTCTGCTGATAATGTAAAAATAAATCTTGCAATATTTGGATATCTACTTGGAGTGCCTGGAGATTTTTCAACTATTTCCAATGATCAATCAGTAATCGATCTTCCACGCTTCAACCAATTGGAGACAGGTAGTGAAGCGCTCCTCCACTCTCACACATGGGCTAAAATAGGTACAATAGGTACAGGCTAAAAAAATAAGTACAGTACCTGCTAAATAGGTACAGATGAATGGTATGGGCACATAGCTTATTTTAATGATGCATTGCAGTGCACTCGTCACAGAGAATGGTGCCTGGTATAAAAATTGGAATAGAGAGATAGTTAGTGATTAATGCGCTCCAGCGCTGGATCCATCTCATTCATAAAATGCAAATGGGTACAGAGAATAGGGCTAGTGAGATAATGAAGATATATAGTCCTCTGTGGGGCCAGAAGATCCCTGAAGATAGGGCTAACACTGAAGCCCCTATGTATTCCTCATGGGGATGGTCCCTTGGTTCACAATGTAACACAATGATGGAATAATAAAGTACTCACATATTGCCCAATCTCAATGTCCTGAGAGGCGTGCTGCCGAGTCAAAGTGCTGGTGCAGTGTAGAAAAAAGAGAACTGGCGCACTGCCAAAGGAGTGGGTCAGCAAGGTATAATTGAAGAAGGATCCTTTATTAATCCATAAAACAAACGGAGGTCAGCACCCTCCTACGCGTTTCGTGTACGCCAGTAACACTTTATCAAGGAGTGTACTGGCGCACACGAAAGCATAGGAGGGTGGTCACCTCCGTTTGTTTTATGGATTAATAAAGGATCATCTTTCAATTATACCTTGGTGACCCACTCCTTTGGCTGTGCGCAGTTCTCTTCTCTCTCTTTTTTCTATAAAAATTGGAATATCTGGATCTTTCGTAGTTCTCCCCTAATGAGTAGAGGAGTTGAGTTAAAGACAATTTAAGAAAAAACCTTCCCTACTAACCAATATTGAGAATCAGTGAGCAGTTTGTCTTACCCGAGTCCAAATCAATATTTTTTGTTTCCTATATGTTCTACTTTTTCTTTGCGATATCAGCTAGAAAGGACATTGGTCTTGTCGGCTCAGTATCGGACTAAGGGTAAGCAGCGGAAAGACAATTCTCGCCACTTTCCCGCCAAAAATGGCTACCCCTATTCAGTAAGGGGCGAGAAAGTGGCGAGAATCAAAAAAAACGCCAGTTTGGTTGGCGTTTTTTTTTCTTTCTGCCGGTGGCGAGGCGAGAAGGCACTTTCCGCCTAAAATTGAAACATTTTCCGCCACGCTGTATTATAGTAGTGGCGAGTAGCTTAGCGGAGCTATTCGCCACTCTAGAATGGCGTTTTTCTGGCGAATCAGCCACGCAAGAAAAAGTTGGCAAGTTGATGGTGAGAGGCTGCTGATGAGTGGCGGATCGGCACTTAGAAAA
>WSYH01010221.1:0-23782 GCA_036426205.1 Ascaphus truei | reverse complement strand
ATATCAGTACTCACACGCCACGTGTGAGCCCCACGTGGAATGGTTTCTTTTCTTCAGTGCGGTTGTTTTTCCCCAGATGAAAGAAAATAGCGTGCAAATCAAAAAAGCCTTTATTTAAAACATACAAGCAAAAGAAGCACTAGATCTAACACCTCGGGGTCTAAAAGTCTAAAAAAACGCCCATCCGTCTCCAAAGGAAGTATATCCAGGGTGGGGGGTGCGCAGGCAAACTAACCCTGTCCGGGGTACAGTCTTTGCTCTCTGCCCTGCTCCTGGACAGTGGCTCACTGGTAAAAAATGCTCAAAAGTCAGAACACGCGTTTCACCCTTCTGGGCTTCCTCAGGTTCCATAGGTGGGAGTGCACAATGTCTCTGGTATATATGCATTCAAGTGGCCAATCCCACATACCCTTTGAGCCTCCTCCATACCAAATGTCTTAAAATGATTTCTAACGGTAAAGCACAAATACATAGTACAGGTAATATCAAATTGACTAGATCTATAGAGCTAATTGAAAAAGTAAAGTGATAAGTTGATAAAGTGAAATATCAATGTATTATTAAATAATAAATAAATACACGTGAAATAGTGATAGATTACAAAGGAACTACAATAACTATAAATATTAATTTAATTAATTCAAGTGTTTACACAACAAGAACTAAAAAATGTGCATAAATACCCTTAAACTTATGAATTAATTGAATATCAAATAAACAATGTTACTGGCATGGACACACAAGCCCATATTGCCCTGGAACATAGAGTTAATCTAATAACAACGAATAGTGTGAATTAATATAAAATGATAAATCTAATGAATTGAGGAACGTGTGGGTAGGAGACCCCAACGCCCCATGCATAAACCCAATTGTTGCACGTGATGTTAATGGGAGATTGTCTGGCACGGGTATCTCGTGTTATGATTTGTGTTATAAAACCATGTCGCAGTTGTCTAGTTTAGTTATAACGCATATAAAGGTCATAATATGTTTTATAATGTTTATAAGTTCGCTTCACATTTACTATATTGACTATGGATCACATTAGCGCCAATTTCAATGGGCCCTGTATATGTTAGCCACTATTGAGGTTGTGAGCCACACTGTATTTACATTTGCAATAATTTGTTGCTTCATATGAAGTTTATCACTGTTCACATTATGCTGCATCTCCCATTAACATCACTGTGCACAATTGGGTTTATGCAGGGGCATGTGGGGTCTCCTACCCACAGCGTCCTCAATTCATTAGATTATCACTATTATTATTCAACACTATTCGTGTATTAGATTAACTCTATGTTCCGGGCATTATCGGCTATGTTAGTCCATGCCATGTAACATTGTTATTTGATATTCAATTAATATAGTTTAGGGTATTTATGGACATTTTTTAGTTCGTTGTGTGTAAACACTGAAATTAATAAATTAATATTTATAGTTATTGTAGTTTCCTTTGTAATCTATCACTAATTTCACGTGATTTTATTTATTTATTTAATTGATATTTCACTTATGTAACTTATCACTTTACTTTTTTCAATTAATCTCTAAGATCTAGTCAATTTGATATACCGTACTATGTATTTGTGCTTACCAGTTTAGAAATCCGATTTTAGACATTTGGTATGGAGGAGGCGCAAAGGGTCGTGGGGATTGGCCATGACATGCCATATTACCAGAGATATGTGCACTCCCACCAACGGAACCTGGGGAAGCCCAAGAAGGGGCGAAACGCGCGTTTGCTGACTTTTGAGCCATTTTTTACCAGTGAGGCCACGTCCAGAGCAGGCAGAGGAGCAAAGGACTGTACCGAGCGGGTTAAGTTGCTGCACACAGCGCCCGGATATACTCCTTTGGAGACGGTATGGGCTGTTTTTTAGACTTTTAGACCCCGAGGTGTAGACACTAAGGGCTCTTTGCTGTATGTTTAAATAAAGGCTGTATTGGATTTGCCCACGATTTTTCTTTATCTGGGGGAAAAACAACCGCACTGAAAGAAAGAAAACCATTCACGTGGGGGCTCACACGTGGCGTGTGAGTAATGAATTATGTTATGACCACTCCCCATTCCCTTTAACTTTTATATCCCCTTTTTTTGATAGGATCATCCTCCATTTTCGTTCCCCCACATCTGGGGTGGGTGGGTTTACATACCCCCTTAAGGAGTCCACTCACACGAGTCCGTGTGAGTGCATTGCAGTATTTATTTTCTGTATTTTTTAAGTATATCCCGCTATCACCTTACGCATTGTGGTTCCTCAGGTATTATCCAACCCTGATACTTTTCTTTGTTATCAATCCTTGAGGGACATTCAACCTGAGAAAAGCTAGTAGAGTTATCAAGAAGAATACCATCAAGACTCAGAAAGAGCAACGAGATCAAGTTGAAGGAAGAGACAGGAAGAAATAAAGAAAAGAAACCTGATGAGATAACACTTACACAAGGCCGGGTTGTAAGTATTTTTTGTATATACACTCTACCACCAGGCCTCCACGAACTTGGGGATTGATATCCCAGTAGCTGTAAAAAGTATTCAGTGTTTCTCCATCTGTGCTGCCCCTTTTTCTTTGTTGCAGAGTAGAACATAGGGCTGTGACCCGGGATGTAGTAGGCAGCGATGGGAGGAAATAGTCTGCACACATATAGTCCTGTGAGAAATGCAACGGATATGTGAGGTGTATGATGTAGACACTGAGAAGTCACTTACTATGCTGCCCGTCTGTAAAAACCCGCCACCGGAGATTTCAGGACAAGCCCGGAGAAGGGATTGCCACAAACCCGAGTCTCAGGTGAAAACCCGGAGAGGTGGCAACCCCGGTGCCGCGTCACGTGGCATGCAAGGGAAACCATCACAGATTGGATCCAGCAGCCAATCCGATTCCCCCCCCCTGTCTCGTTCCCCCCCCATTCCATTCACCTCCCGTTTAACGATTTCCCCCCTTTGACTCCACCCCTGCTCCGATCCCCCTTCCGATTCCCTTCTGCCTGATCCCCTCAGATTACCACCCCAGTGTGTATTGTGTGTGTGAGTGCCTGTGTGTGTGTGACTGCCTGTGAGCCTGCTGAGTGGTGAGTGATGTGTGTGGTCGTGTGAGGGGCGCTGTGGTGTGTGGGTGGGTGCTGTGTGTGGTGAGGGTGGACATGGGGCTGAGGGGGCGAGGGTGCCAATGGGGCGAAGGGGCGAAGGGTGCAGAGAGGGGCTGAGCGGGCAGCAGCAGTGCTGTGCTGTGGGCGGTCGCGCCCCTCACGTCATGGCCGCGCCCCTCCACCGTTTTGGCCACGCCCCCCGCGCCAGAAAAAAAATCGTGCAGACCGCAAACACGGTGCCAGTGAATTGCACGTGCCGCGGCTAAGCAAGGCTGGCCGTAGCGGCGCGGTGCAGCGGGGGCCTTAGCCTAAGACATGTGAATGTGCACAAGTGATCTTTTTATTTGCATATGCAATAGGGTGGAGGATTCTTGTTGCCTTTTTCACCCACCAAACTTAAAAGTGTGACACGGCACACGTAAATATATATATATCAAGAAAGGGTGAGAGATAACAGCGCACAACCCTGTGCATTACCACAAATATAGGTATATTAACAAAAGAGGGGAAGACCATGCCCACTTACACAATGAATGTAAAAAGAACATCAAAAGGTTCCATGCCAAGGGGGTGGGATCAACCAGACCTCTCTGGTGCAATTCACGGCAGAGCACTTTGAAATTTGCCACAAAAGTCCTGTATCTGCTCCTCTGGCAACAGCTACAGTCCAGTAGCATAAAGCACTTTTACATTCCATCTGGCAGTGGCGTATTTCCCATTAAGCCCGTTAGGCCCGGGCTCAGGGTGTGCAAATGTTGGGGGCGGCAAAAATGTCTGCCCCACCATATTTTTCCGCCTCTCGGGCCTATCAGGCCTGATTGGAAGTCACAAAGTGTTACACCTGCCTCCTTACCGCTCCTCCTTCTCCTTCTGAACTACAGTGTCAAATGATGCCACGGGCGTCACAATGTCACAGTCACATGTTGTGTTCATTGCGATGGCAACCGACAGTCGCAGCATGAAAAGCAGGATAATGTCGCATTACCATGGCAACGCGACGCCATGCAACGTCACGTTGGGAGACTCACACTGCGGCAGATTTTCAGAAGGGTGAGGGGGTAGCAGTAAGGAGACGGGCGCAACTGCTAAGTGCCATGGGGTGGCAGATTTCCTCTATCAATTTTCCTCTGGCAAGGGCTCTCATCTTCATTGTTGGGTGTTCGGTGGAAGCCCTAGAGCACAAACTTAGTCACCTGCATCTTAGGATCCGAATGAACCCTGTAGCGCTGATTGTTTTCCCCTTATCCAGCTCCACCACTTCCATAGGAAAGCATGGGAGAAAGCTGGCGACCATCAGGAGAAGAGGGCTCGCCTCGGTAACGGTGTTACGCCACACGCTGGGAGATCTGCCTATTACAGGGTGTGTTAGTAACTGTTTACCTGCTGGTTACAGGAGGCTGAGCTTTCCGCTGGTGGTCTATGGGGAAGACAGGGACAGGCTTTTTGGTGATGTTTAGTTCTCTCGGTGGTTCAGCGCCCTCCACCCTTGCAGGCTTCAGGGATGCTGGAGAACAATCCTGCAGGAGAACCTCGAATACTCCCCTGAAGATGCACTCAGAAGGCAGGAGTATATTTTAAAAACTGGAACAACTTTATTCTTAACTCACAGCATACATCAGTAATACATGCATACACAGCCTCCAGCCTTCAGATGGTCCTGGACTCAAACCCCCAGGCATCGGCCCCAAAGGTCAGTTCCTAACTCTTCCCGTTCCCTGATAGAGTAGGAGGTATAGTCCTCACTCCCACTCCCCTAAGGGAGGTGATGGAAGGTGGCGTGAGCCCTGCGCACACTCTTCTGTGGGACAGCTCTCTCAAGAGGAGAGACAAACTCACAAATTTAACGTGCAGCCCCTTACATTTGCCACGCTCAGTAGCCTTCTTTTTGACACTTATAGAAATATATATTTGTGGGGCTCAGGGTCCAAAAAGAGCTTGCTGGGGTTCTGTGTGTTTTTTGTTCAGCCCTTAAGTAACCCTGGGGGAGGGTCCAAGGTCTGAGCCCAGATTGGGCAGACACAGCTTTTGTCCTGTCCCCCTGTAACTCAAGGAGCTGCTCCATGCAGGGGAAACCCGGATTGGGCCTAACACTGCCTGCATTGATACAGGACTTAACATGCTGCAGGGCAGGTAATAGCCAAAACAGACTGGCTACACCTGCATGGTCAATCAGGGCTGGAACTCGCATAGGCTTTCCCAGCCGAAATGATATCTCTACTGAGCGTGCTGGCACCACTCGACTAGGGAGGCAGCTTATTTGCTCCGCTTTTCAGGCGGATGGCCCCCTAGCCCAATTCTCCACCCCCTGACACTTTCCCCTTAAACCTTTCCTCCCCCTCGAGCCAACAGCAGCCATTTCTCTGGGCATGGTGGCTACACAAAGGGTTTCTCCACGCAGAGACTGCTTTATTGTCACACAAACATCTTATACTTTCATACATTTTTACACTCAGGAATAAAAGAGAAAATCTTTACATGGAGCAATGGGTTACCGGGCATGTAAAGAGAAGGTAGCTCAGTGTCTTGTGGCCAGATGAGCTCCAGGGAAAGACAGGTCAGGGACCAGTTATTTACCTTATTTAGCTAGGGTCCCCCCCCCCCTGATGTCCCTGTCCATCACAACACCATGTCACCAACATATGTCTTTGCTATTCTTTTTTTTCTAGTTTTATCATCAACCCAAGAGTAAGCAGAGCTAAAATTATTATAACTAAGAAAACTCAAATCAACATGTTTTTATGTTTGACAGAGCATGAGGGAGTGAAGTAGGGTTTAATTTGCACATCGTATAGCCCTATTTACTAACAGTCACTAAAAATGGTGCACAAAAATCGCTGTCTGCAGAAATCTCAATTGCGCTTTGTGTCACCTATTTCAACCTGAATTCATTTAGTCTGGCGTGAAATATGTTTTTCATCAAGGCACACAGAGAATGTTACTGCATTAGAGGTGTTCAATGTTGTAATGATACGTACAAGAAAAAATCATTGTTCGTGCATCAAAATCATTTAAGCTGGCGTAAGTGCCCCCAAAGTATCTTGTGTGTGCACAGAATTGACTATGCAGTCACACAACATGTATATGAGCCAGCATGTACTGTTTATTATACATCGTGTTAACAAAATTGTATTATTTTCAAAGTATTGGCTCACCTTATAAAATAATCGCCTAATAATTAGCATTACTAACACGTTACAAATTTCAAAATTACACATCATTCTGTTGTAATTTCACATTTCTTACATCAACAGGTATTCAAGCATGACAAATGCATATCCAACCTTTTTCACGGATTTGTACATCTCACTTGTTATACGATGCAGCACATTATCTGAAAGTTTCGTGCTCACTTTGTATCACATCCGAAGATTTGACTCCAGAACATAAAATAGATCTTATACATAGAACCCCCTGCAAGTCTCTAAAAGGATTATCGCTTTCATCATGGAAGGCCCCAAGATGTTTAGTTAAAATACAATATGGATTACAATAACCAATTCCTCCTTTCTTTTTTTCTCTTGGAATAGACTAGCTAAGGGGCTATATGTGTCAAGGCAAAAGTGTGTGCATGCAATTCTGTGTGAAAAGAAACATCACCAATATAACTTATGAAAGCCAAAAAAATGTCGCAAATGTGCGTGTGTGTGTGTATGTATATATGTTAATGTAATATATAGTATATCGCAGGCACACACTGATAGTACCAAAAAAGGTATTTTATTATGTCCAAGATGCAAAACATACACCCTAAGAAGTCCCCTGGGGGGACCCAACGTCAAGCTTATTGTTTGGGGCATCTAGTAACATGACAAAAATTTACCCCTTATTTGTTACTATTATATACATCACCCATGATCTAAACTGACTTTTATCTAATTTCCTTTACCTTGCACACGTACGCTGGTCGCCACGCTTATTAGCACTTACCCATTGTGTGGGACCTGTGTCATGCCCACTATATTACATATGTTATCACAGCAAACTGCTTTGGTCTGCAAAGTGTTGTTTTGTTGCAATTTCATTGCTGATATATAACCTCCGACTAACGCAACGTCTAGTATAATCTAGAAGGGGGGATTTTATGAAGACAGTGTGGAGGAGTGTAGGGGGCAGAGATACATTTGCATATTGTCCAAGTAGAGTCTCAATGTTTAATATGTGCCTCTTGTGTTACCATTTGTTGATGGGTTGTTCTGCATGAATGTTTCTCAAGTGATCTTACCGACGTAGTAGTCTCTTTTATAAGCACAGAATGATGCACATTGTAAACATTGAAAATATTACTATCATAGATGACAAAAACTTTAATCTTTTTTTTCGCACATTACCCTTTTGAATATATAGAGCCCAGTGGTTTTACATCACCCTCCCACACCCCGCTATGTCTATTTATGAACTATGAAGTAATACACTTTGAAAAATAATTAAATCACACAAAAATGGTCTGCTGGCATATTATTAGACTTTGATACATTTTCTCTGCTGCCTCAAAAATATACAATGCTCAGAAGAAAAGGATTCTAATACAACGAAAAATAAAAGAAACCCTTTTATGTTCGCCATGAAGTCCTACCAAAAACACACAAAATCCACCGGGGAGCAGGGAGTGGAAACAAAAATAAATTTAATAGCTGCAGCAAAGACAATGTGAAAAAGCTCTCTTCAAGTGACTATGGACTCTAATGAATTGACACTTACAAGCCATGTAAGAGTCAAAGAGGCAAGGTGTTGGACTCAAAACGGTCAGAGGTAAGTGGATGATGCCAGTTGCTCATCAAGGTGGATCAGGTGTCCCCAGGATCACGTACCCCAATGTAGAGAGAGAAAAACTGGCATAGCGCAGATCACTTCAAAATAAAAATAGCTTATAACAATACAATATTATACTCCATCATTCTACAATAAAAACGTGGCATAACACACGCGCACTTAGTGTAGGAAAGATTTTTAGCAGCCAGGCTCACCGTCCCACAACGTTCCACACCACCTCCTCCGCCTCAGCCTCGCGTCCGCTGCTTTTAGACTGTATGCTCCTCTCTGAAACAAGACTCCCATTCTAGCGGTTTCGAATCAGCGCACTGCTTTGTTCCTCAGGAGTGGTCCTATACTATACGACATGAGTCTACACGCAACAGTTAACGGAGCCATGCTTAATCCATTGCTTTCCAAATGAATTTTCCCATCAAAAGACACAAAGAAATATATATAGAAGCATAACACACAACAGCTTTTTACAACTGAAAAGAACCGACGAAAATATTATTTTAGTTGCAAGAAACAAAAATCATTGAATACAAATTGACTTTGCCTTCTCCTTCTGGCATGAAAATTTCTGCAGCGGTATAAGCTCAGTAACACCCCTGCCCTTTCTTAGGCTGAGCCCCCCGCGCAGTCCGCTGCGGCTGTCGCATACAGCGTGCGACTGCCGGGCCACGAGCCCTCTTCCCTCCATTTCTGGAGGGTCCCCACTAGACTCCTATCGACGTGGGTGGTGCGTGCTGTTAGTGACGTGAAAAAGTGAATGAAAAGGCGTCAAACAATCTTAAATAAAATATTCATGAAGTATTAAACAACAAATTAATTGAATAGCCACACAGTGAACATAAATAAGTGAAATAGTGTAAGAGTCTAATAACCAGCTCCAACCCTGTGGTGGGACCTGTTTCAACGGGTCCAAGGTGTGTATGAGCATTTCTCAAACAATACCGGGGGAGCAGAGCATTTACAGGGACAAAAAAGAGAAAGAGAACACACAAATAAGGTGGATGTACGAAAATAATTAATATAAACGTGATGGCTTCTGGCTCGTATGTCTTGTCTATCAAAGGATCAGATATCAGTGAATAAAGCAGTTTGCAAGAAGGGCTGCTACCCATATGGAATGTTTAGTTCAGGATCTCCCCTCAAAAGGTCAATCAGCGTGGATGAAGTATAGTAGGATTGAGGAAGAGAAAGAGCTACATAGTGCGATCAGACTAGTAAAATTCTTTTATTATTAAAAAGGTATAGAACGATGCGCACTTACAAGGACTCAATGTTCAGAAATAAGCATATATCACTGTTAGTGAAATTAGAAGGTGGTTCCGCCGTACTGTACCCACACACCTCCCCTGAGCTATTACAAGACTTCTACCCGCTCGAGATGGGACATTCTCCTTCCATTGCGCCCACGGGCATTGTGACGTCAACGCTGCAGGGCGGTTGCAACTACGGACTTGCCTCCACTATCACAAAATAGGTCCATCAAACGTGTTTCGCCCAGTTAGCAGGAACTGACTCGGCTTCGTCGGAGTTGTGCGTAATGGTAATACAGGAAACCCTTATATAAGGGATATTTTACATGTAATGAATTTTACAATAGCCTAATTGATAAATTAAAATGACGTTTTCATAGATCCCTCTTTGGGCAGGCTGCATTTGTGTTATTGTTGCTGTTATTGACCTCATTGCTTTCCTTTGCGTTCTCCATGTCTTACTATTCTTCATCAATTGTGCTGTCTCTATAGTCATGTTAGATACCACTTCTTGCCTATCCTGTATGAGTATTATATGCTACTAGAGCCGATTAGATTAGCATACTAAATGCTTAATTGCTTAATTTATATGAGAGGGGTAATAAGGATTACCTGTAGAACCATTACACACACTCCTGAACGAGTCCGATAAGTTCCCTGCTAACTGGGCGAAACGCGTTGACTAGGGACCTTTTTTGATCTTGGAGGCGATCTAGTTCTCAGCCTGCAGACCGTGATCACATCCGCGTCCGACGGGCGCAGGAAGGAATTTCCAATTCTCGATCTCGGAGCTGGGGTTGGAAGCGTTGTATACTCAGGGGAGGTGATTGAGCGTACGGCGAACCATTCAATTTCACTAACTGAGTGATATATGATTTTAGTTGTACATTGGCACTTGTAGTGCGCATTTTTAATGACCTTTTTTTACATAAAGAATTATTCTATATGTCTGATCGCACTACGTAGCTGCTTTCTCTCATCCTACATATACTTCATCCCATCGCTGATTGAGCCTTTAGGGGAGATCCTGACGTACATAACATTCCAATTATGCGTAGCAGCCCTTCCTGCAAACACTGCTGTATTTATATCACTGCATACTCTGTGAGTAACAAACGCAACATTACGAGCCAGACCATCACGGTTCTATTAATATATTTTCGTACATCTACACTTATTTGTGTGTTCTATTTTGACTGCGTGCTGTGAAACGCAGCCCTGCCGAAGCTTGCAAGCTTCTGTGTGATAGAAGTGCTTGACAGCGTCTGTTGGTGCACGAGTCACCAATGAGGAGGGGGATCGCAGGCAGGGAGTTGGTGGACACAGGGGCTCACAGGCACCAGCACACAGTACACCACCACACGACCACACACCACACACCACACAGGGATTACACACGCACACCACCACACAAACAACGGGCTCACGAAACCACAAAGCCCCCCCCAAGTTTTCTAACAAAAAGCAGGAATACAAGAGCAAAATAAATACTATCCACATAGTGAGTTCAAATGAGGCAGCAGCAGCATTATGTCATTCTGCTTTGATAAAGGCCAAGTGTGGCCGAAACGTGCAGTCATTTGATGCAATAAAATTGTTTGCAAAATTCCGTGAGAGCCCTGTTTTAATACCTGCCATTGTAAGCTGGATCAAGTCACAAGTAATCCTGATCATCAGGAGCACCGGGTAGTATGTTACCCATATTGTTTTTATGTGTGGCAGCATTTGTCCCTATAGCAGCTAGGCTAGTCAGACGCCAACCGACAGAGGGAAGGACGAAGGTAAACTGTATATTAACAAAACTGCGATAACATCGCTCTGTTATGGTATTTTTTGTGAATGTCCTGGCGTTAACACTTCTGATAAAGCTTTAAATGTCTGCTGAACTAAGCTGGGACAGATCGAGGGTAAAAAGCAGTAAGAATCTATAGTATATCAACCTAGGATGGCTGGCGCCCAAGTCATGCCCCCGCCACTCGACCTTTGGCTCTATGCCAAGGCCCTCGTGCCTAAAACTCGGCTCCCTGCCACAAGACCGCAGATGAGCGATGGTAGAAGTGCTGTCAATGGTCGCCTGGACGCAGTGCGAATGCGCGGCCGGCCCGTTGCAGCGGGGCTTAGCCTGAGCTTTTGTTCCCGCTGGCTGCTTGAGCGTGCTCATACTTGGAGAGCTCTCCAAGCATGAACCGCTGGTGTCCTTTTAAATTTTCGCAAGCTCGGGGGGGGGGGGGGGTGGACAACAATGCAGGGGAAGCTGGCGCGCTGTAATATGAAAAATCTTGTTTATGTACGGCGAGAGAGGCTAGGTGAGCGTGTGTGCCTGTCGCATACAGACTGTCCGCACGCGGTGGAGCCGGGACTTGCATATTGGCTAATTGCAAGTCACTACGCCAACGCGCCAGCCCAGAATCAGCAGTTCAGTCGTTAGTGGGACGCAGCCTTTTAAAGAGGATGATTACATTGTGTCTGTATTGGGTATCACCGCATTGGGTTACCTTGACTCAGGGTTTGGATTCTTGTAGCTGGAGCCGATGAGCAGCAAGTGGGAAAAAATAATGGCGCCCCCGGAAATTTTGTAGTACCAACTGTCTTTTACTTCATGTCCCCGAGGTGACGGTGACCGCTCACCATCGCAACACGTTGTGTACTGTTTTGCATGGATTTATATCAAAATACGGTGCTTCCATGTGGGGCCCCACACTGTCATAATTTAACATATTTATATAGTCAGATATGATTGAAAACAAAAACATGCGTCCACGTACAACGTTCATCCCGGTATGCTAAATTGAGTACAAACAAATACTTTTATCCTATATCCGTATTTACATGTACTATTAGATGGCCTCCAGAGGGGATATTATATATCTTAGTTGCTTAACTGGTAATGTGGATCCTCTGCCCATTTATGTTGCTTTGTCTAATAATCATCTGTATTGACTTACCCGGTTACCTAGGCACATAGGGATCCTGACTGTTCTCCCAAGGACAATAAACTTGATTGTCCAGGGGGAGGGGTGCGGGGCCTCTATATACAGATTCTCTACTTCTCTGACGGGGGAACATTCCCTCCTGAATGTACCCATATGCATCATGCTCTGCATTTCAATGGCGTGCATTGCCATGACAACTGGGACATCATGTTGCAATTTCGCGGATGCCATGAGGCATCACATTGCCCACTGACAATGGACACAGATCTATCAGGGACCATGTTAACTGACAACACGATTGCCATTTTACGTCATGGAGCATGCATGATGAATTGACTGACATGGGGTACAGCATGGCTGGTAGGAGGTATGCCCACCAGATACTTGCCACCATAGAGGGTAAGAGACGAGCTTCCCCAGCATGTCCAGGCAACCGAGCCACGTAAAAATCAACATCTGGACCGTGCTTCAGAAGTAATGGGGGTTGCGTGTGTTTTCAAGTATCTATTAAGGACATATTACTGTGTCTAAATTTATGGGAAGAAAATAAGTTTAGTGAAATTTAAATGTGAACGCTCAGCATTAAGCAATGGTATACATATTGAATTGAATTTTTAAGTTGCTTCTTTCACAGTGCCGGATACATGCAATCCAAATGTTATTCTTTTTTTAAGTCACATATATAAAATACCACTTGTGAGCACATCACATGTCTAAGCACAGGTCTTCAACCCTGTTTCTCACCATTACCGAGCGTCTTGAGCAGAATTATCTCTTCTACTTGCAAGGCACTACTGATTTCATTTTAAAGAAATGGTCTTTATATGTTAGGAGGATTTTTCATCAATCATTATGTAGATGTGCAAAAGCCGAAAAACACTGCACAGTCCCCACGTTGTGGTAAAAAAAAGAACAAAGTTTTAAAACATTGTATCAATTGGAATCTATGATCCCAGTCAGCTTCTTCTCCTACTCTTCCCCTCTCTACCTGCCCTTTAGGACCGGGTATGCGCAACCAGCGGCATAACGTGGAGCGGTAGCACCAGGGATCTGGCAAGAGGTGCAGAGATGGCCAGAGGGGAAAATGCAGGCAGTGCCTGAGGTAGCCATGGTGACCGGAGCATCGCATGTCATCTCTGGCAGCCACGTGTGATAGGACTGACTTCCCCAATTGTCCCAGTGGAGGATATTTGAAATGTCACGCCCTAAAAATTGTGTTAATTTTTTAATTGCAGGTTATTGGAAACTTGATTAAAAGGAAAAAGAATACAAAAAAAATAAGTAAAATATTGGAATATGCGGAAGTTTTCATATAGACCAAAAGTAAAAAAAAAAACACTGCAGAACAGACTTATGTTCGACACATTGCGAACTCTACTAAACTGCGACCACAACGTAGCAAAAAGTGATAAAGTACCACTCAAAAACTAGCGGGAGGGAGCGGGAACATTTTAATATATGTTAGCTGTGGGCTACAAACAGGAGCGTTACTGATTTGTTTTGCCCCTATGTACAATGGAAGTAACGCAGCATGTCTACTATGTGTGATGCTCTGTCAAGGTCATGCTGATAGACGTTTATAATTGAAAGTACTATATACAATATATAATCAAAAAATAAATCGATGATAACGTTCTGTGCTAACGAAATGCTTTTATTGTGGCGGCTTTCGAGATACACTGGATTCCTCTCCGCTTATCTCTCTTCGGCGATGGTCACAATGAATGAAGCAAGGATAACTTAAAAACATGTCTCTTGGAAGTTGTTATTCGTTGGCTCTCTCCTTCTCTCCTCCCCGGTGTGGATGTTTTTAATGCTAGATGTGTGTCAAAGGGTAACTGAAAAGCAAGTGAAGAAAGAGTTGTGTATGTGTATCAGTGTGAATAAAAATGATGGAAGCCCACAGTATAAACCGTGCTTCAACACAAGGTGGTGTGGAGTGAGAGGGATA
This sequence comes from Ascaphus truei, assembly GCA_036426205.1. NCBI lineage: Eukaryota > Metazoa > Chordata > Amphibia > Anura > Ascaphidae > Ascaphus > Ascaphus truei. The sequence goes on along the minus strand of WSYH01010221.1, from coordinate 9,790 downwards.
TAATGGTGTGGTGGTGTGGAAATGTGAGAGTTTGTTAGCACAACTAAAAAGTGTGTGTGTGGATATATGTGGTCCCTATGGTGGTATAGATGGAAAATAAGGGAGTATTTAGTTACAATGTGTGAGAGACAGCTGTGGCTGCATATATTATATATATATATATATTATTATATATTATATCCAATGTAGAGGTATCAGTACCGTGTTCCAGCCGAGCTTCAATAATCAAAAAATAAATGATGATAGACTCGTTCTGTGAGCTAACGAAAGCAGAGGAGCTTACACCTTTCTTCTCAGCAATGTCGTCGTACCTCATCAGGCATGAAATGCCCAGGGGGCTGTACTACATAGGGGAGACAGCAGGGCTAAACAGAGAAATAACTGCAATCGCCCAAGCATACAACGCGGTGTACAGGAGACAGTCCTGTTGGCGAACATTTTCTCTGACTCTGGCCATACTAGTGAACGATTGAGGTTGCCTAATCCTGCAAAGGTAATCTTAAAACCCCGATAGAGAGACGGTTGAATGATACACAAGTTTATCAACTGTTCGGGACACTTAGCAGTGCCCTCGAACCGAGATCGGAAATTTTATGAGTCATTTGACCAACTAGTGAACTCTCCGTCCCATGAGCGCTTAAAGGCCATGTCTGTCCATACTGTGCTATATGTAATGGCACACACGCTGTCTCTCACACATACTAATACTACCTTGTTTTTTCCATCCCTATCACCACATAGGGACAACATAGTATCCCACACACCACTTTTATGTTGTGCTACAAACTCTCCACACTTTACCAGCCACCCCCGAACCATTATCCAATCCACTCCCACTCTCACACACCCTTGTGTAAACACTGTAATACTGGGGCTCGCCATTAATTTTCAACTGGTAACATACTAGCTTCAACGTAGTTTTGAACCTAGCGATGGAAACACACGGGGGCAAGGGCAGGGAGAATCACCATGTTACTCTCCAGAGTAACACTGTTTTTAGGTCGCGTTGTGCTTTCGACTGTGGTCTAGTCTGTGTGGGGACGGGTACATGGGCTGGTGGCTGGCGGTACGATTTTGGAAGTAGTATAGTCTTAGTGTAGGTCTCGACTTATGATGACATGGGTTCGAGGGGTAAGCATTGGGAGGGGTGAGATGAGGATGAGGGTTGGTGGGTGGGTGGGGGGTGGGGCAGAGGGGGTTGGTGCGTAGTGCGTCGAGGTTGATAGGGGGGTGCCCGGGTGTTGGGGAGATGAGGATGGCAGGGGTTTGAGTGGGGGGTCGGTTAATGGGGGGTGTCGGTCGGTGAACGTGTAATATTTTGGTTGTAGCGTGAGAACTGTATGGATAGGTAGTGTTTTATTCATATAGGTATCTATAGATAGGATTCTGAAAAAACATGATGTGTTGTTGATAGGGTAGTGAGTAGTGGATTATTATGGAATATGATATAATCCAATGAAAACAAATAGATGATAGGAATAAAAACATATGGTGGAGGGTGGTGTGTGCGGATAGCGATGATTGGGATATATACTGAGGCTGTTGCAAAGTCTGTGGCCAAATGGTGAAAATATCCCAAAGTTTGGCAATCAGTATATGTGACCTAAAAAGGTAGGTTTATTTCTCACTAGTGTGAATTAAATATCGTCGGCGCGATGGGTTGTGGGGTATGTGTAGTGCGGGGGTCATCTCGGGGCTGGCGGAATTGAGCTGTAATAAGTTGCTATGTGGATTGTTGCGGTAGAGACATAGTGGCGGGGACCAAGTGGACGGACGGAAAACGTCGCACAAACAACTACAACCCCCTATGTTCTGAGAACGGCGCAAACAGGGGTTATAGCACCAAAAACATTCTAGAATAAGGTGTGACACTCCTCCAACTTTCTTTAAAAATTTAAAAAGGTAGAACATTGGTGAAATATTAAATTGTTAAAATTACGATACTGTTATGTTCCAAGAGGAGGCTGTGGCTGATATACTTTTTTGGGTGTGTTTTTGTATGCAAACACACATCTTGGTTCTAGAGATACGCGCCGCGTCTGTAAGGTGAATGAATAAGGGCGTGTGATGGAGCATGTGCGGGTGGCATGGAGGTAAATATGGGTAGACCACAGTGTAATATAAGAGGATAGCACATATTGAAGTTGGCCTTAAGACAGAATGCTTATATAGTACTACTGTAATAGAAGCATCATCAATGTGCCTTAGTCCCCTGGTGCACACAATTTCCTCAAGTACAATTTCTGCAAATTGCAGTATCAGATTTAACCGATGATTTTCGTTAATTACAGGGTTGTTTCAGCGCACAGAGTATTTTTCACAATGCATACTAGAATACATTACATTATTGTTTCAATAGGGATTGTGCTGAGTTTCTTTCAATATCACGAAGGATAATACAAACTTCTATCCAGAATACTCTTTAGGGTGTGAAGTACACAGTATGAAGTGCATGGCTGTGACCCTGTATGAAGGAGCACGCATGTGTCAAGATGGGGTGTACTGTTGATCAAGTGCATGTAGGAGGGCAAGCTGTTATTAGGGGGAGTGGGGGTTATGCATCGTCTTGTGTGCTAGCAAAACCTGTGTTCGCTGCAGGCGCTAAAGCAGCACCAGACACATTCATTTAAAGAAAAGTGGGGGGCAAAGGGGATGTTTTTACAGCGTTAGTGAAACTTTTTTCACATAATTTTCCATCCTGGAGTCTTTTTTCTCCATTATGTGTGAACCCTTTTAGTGGATCGTTGAACCAGCTAGGTTTGATGGGTGGGGGGGTACCGGGAACAGGGCAATCAGGGGGGGTAGAAATAAGTTGTATGTTAGACAACTAGCATAGACACCCAACATATAAAAGGTACATGGTCTTAATGTGAATGAGTATGCGTGCCATACGTAAGTAAACACTGTGCATATTTGCATCCTCAGTCAGCTGTTAGGCGGTGTTTCGGATTCAGATATTGAATACATGGTTGAAAACCAAACTGTGAAGTATTTATTCTAGCCTGACAAGCCACATGGTCAATGAACCAAGCGGCAGTGGCGAAAGAAAACCCCTGGTTGGGACATAATCGAACAGCGGTTACCACAGTATAGTTTATCCTGTTCTCCCAGCCTAAATAAATCAAGTGTCAAATGGAAGCTACGTAATTTGCAATGTCAATAATACTCCACAATAATAGGCAATTAAATACATGAAGGAATACATTCTTCATTTTCTTTAATTCTACATTGTAAAAATGAAATATTATTTAGTGTTGTTAGGTAGTATAGACATAGTAACATAATTGTACCCCCACCCTACTTTATACAGTACATATTATATACATTATATACCGTATAGTTCACACGAAAACATATCACGTGTCAATCACTAAAAAACCAATAATATAAATTTATGATGTGTTTCAGGCATTTATATGAGCCAATAATATATGAATCTCTGTATGACATGAGTAAACTTTGGTAATTAGAGGGTTATATCCTCACTATGACTCTTACATGTGCTTTTCAGGCTCCAGAAATAATGCACATGATAATAGGGCTGGTTGTAAGCGGGCAGTTAAGTGGTAGCTCTAAATATCGAGTGTTATTATTCATGGGCTAAATATTGCACATCCCAGGATATAAGGGGAGCAATGAGTCGGACGGGGACGGACCCCACACGAATAACCAACAATACATGGTCAGATATGTCACAAAAACTGAATAAAGGGAACGGTATTTGGCTCGAGAATATACAACACTTACAAGAAGTTAAGTGTTTAAAAAAAGCGATGTTCCAGCAAGCCCAAAGCAGTCAGTGCTCAGGCAGAAGGGCTTTGCACTGCATGGGTATGGAACTGAGGGAGATGGAAGACAAAACAACAGAGATAGAACCAATAATGTCAAATCAGTAAGTACATTTTTAAAGTGTTAAAAAACTACAATATATGTCTCGCACCAATGGTGCACAGGAAGTGGGGTAGCAAATACACAAAGCAACGACGATGCAGGGATAGACTGATAGGTAAGCGAAGGAAGTGGATTCTCACGCCAGAAAGATGGTGGGTGCAGACACCTGTCTTCAGTACTCCCGCATCGGTGGCATCTGACCCGTCACATCCACCGGCATCGTTGCCACTCTCCGGTTACTCGGGGGTTGGAGACAAGTACACGGAACGGGTTTCTCTCTTGCGTGGGTTGGTTGGCTCACTGTGCAGGCTGTGCAGGCTTGTGGCAGGAGGTTGACTCTAACGGTCTATACGGCTGAAACTCTGTCGCTTCGTCAGGATAAGAGATGTAAGACAAGCATAAAACGGCACCCTCCAACCTCGCCGGTGGACTCAGCCAAACTGGGTATATTACAAAGAAGCCAAAGCAAACAGGTAGCGAGGAAAGAGGGGGGCAATACAAGACTTTTAGTAATGAAGTATAGAATGAATAGAATTAATTATAATACAAAACCCAGGTTCTCGCAATATACAATCAGGGGGGGGGATAGCATCACACACTCCGTGGTCAAATAAAATGGTCTGAAGAAACTCTACTATACAAACTTTATTTTTAAAATAAAAATACGTTATTTTACACATTTAAAAACCAATAACGATTAAAGCGTCAATTACTATTCGGAGAGAGAGTAGAGTAGATAGACGTAGAGATTGATAACATACTAAGTACATGTGTGCGTGAATAACTAGAAATACAGGTGGGAGGTAGGAAGCCATGAGAATAATCCAAATAGTGGACTTTATGGTAACACTACTTAATCGGACTATGTTTGTTAGGAAGTAGGGTTAATTTGAAATCAACTATTTAGTCCATTTGGCATTAGAGTGATTCAATTTATGAACAGGGATATACATTTCGCTTCAGATTTGCTAAATGCATATCCCTTACTTCGGCCCTCTCCAATGTTGGAGGACATGTTCAGGTTGTGTGAAAAACCCCCAAAACCCCCCCAACCCCCCACCCCCCATGATAAACATCCTTGATTAGGATGAGTGGAGATAACGTGAAGTGTTTTGAACACACTATGGCGGCCGCATTCCTAATCTACGATAATGGCTTTAAAGAGCACAACAAGTACCCTTAAGCCCGAATAAATGACGCAGTGCGATTAACAACTAAGCAGGGATTAACTCGCTGTAGAATCGCTCTTAAAGGCATTTTTTTCGGCACAAAACTGCGAAAAGCTGAAAGACAGCAAAATACCTGCGACGGAATACATGGACGCCCCGCTACGGGGGAAAATCAAAGAAAACTCCCTCGCTCGACGGAAAGAGGGGGGGAAGTACGATGGGTAGGGCCCACATCCACCAAAAGAGAGAACGCTCACTGCCAGGTCAATGGGGAGCCGACCAAACAAAGACTGGACAGCGGGATCAATTAGGTTCGTCAGGAGCCTGGCTCACTTGAACTATTTCCCTCTCTTGTGCTTCTACCTTCTCCCGTTTGCAGTGCCATCTCTCTAGCTTCCCTTTCCCTAACACTCTTTTACCAGCGTCCCCGCCTTCTAATGCTCACACGTGCTCTCGACCCCCACGGGTACGGCACGACGGGCGTGATTCTTACCATACCATCCACTGTCCTCCTACTGCGACCTCTGCAATTAGCCGCCTTATGTTCGTCAGACTTGAGGTTTCCCCACTGCGGGCACCCCGCTTCTTGCCCTCGATACCATGCCGCCAAGATCACCGCATGGTGCCAAAAGCTACTAGAAAATTTTGTTATTTTGCGGACCAACATACGGCCGCAGTGCCCGCGCACCACGGGGGTCCGGTCAGGACGTCGCCGGCGTTGGGGAGTACAAGTGCCAAAATAAACAATACTGTAAAAAAATACTTCCCCTCCCCCCCCCTAACACAGACATACAGAGTAATGGGTCAAAATTACATTTATCCACATAGGATAATAATCATTTGCCCATTCAAAATACATTAATCAAATTAATAACAATAAATACATTTTGTACTCATCCTCTGTTCGGCACCACGATGATAGCCATCCTCATATTCATCACGCGTCCATGCCCTTGGGTGTCCTGAAAAAACATACACAAGAAATATAAAAGAGCCAATTCATGTCCCCTAATCCATTTAATACCGTAGCGTTATTAACGCGACAGTCAACTAGGGGTAACCCACCACCCGCACCCCACGATCGGAGGCCTAAATCACCCGCCCACTACTCCACGCCGTGAAGCCTAACTTGCCCTCATCGCCACTACACACCCAGGAGACCTACCCAGGCTCGAGACCATAACCCTTCCCCCACCCCCATACCACATATGCAAAACAATACACAGCCCACATAATACATTACTATATTTATAAAAAATGCACAAAGCACCACCACCTGTGCCCCGCCATACAACAATATTATTCTCTTTGACAATACAGAGTGAAATCCCAGGCCCACATGGATCCCAGGGTCCTACGGTGTCCGCAGGCCCACAGGGGTGCCCAACAAAAGGGTTCACAACAGGGTCTGGGGCCTTATTGTTGGTCCCCGTCGTGGCCGAAAACACGTTGGGCCCCGGTGGTTCTCGCGGTCACCGTGGGCTCCAAATGGGGTTCCCCACGGATGGGCCCGCGGTTGTCTAGGGGTCCCCGGGTCAGCCCCAAACGGTGTCTGAGGGCCGCTCTTGTGGTTCCCGTCAGGGCTTGGGGGCCTCGGGTGGTCCTATGGGTTCCTATATATAGGCCATAATGAAGACAACTTGTACATATGAATGGGTGTAAGGGTGGGTATCGGGGCAGGTGGCTTAACCCCTTAATACCTTGTGGTATTAACCAATAAGGTGATTAGGGTTAAGTGATATTCACAGTCGTAGTTTGAGATGTATCTTTTGGCTACGGAGGACAAGGGCACTTGCTGATGGGGTATTCCATACTTGCTGAGGGTATTAGTAGCGTGTATTTTATTATTAGCGCTAGTTAATGTGTTTAAAAATGGGACAAATACATCTATTTCCATATCGATAATATCGTTTATTTTGCCCATACTGTACTGTAGGTGTTGGTGTTAGTGGTGGTGGTCTGGGGTGGGGTGGGTGGTTATGTATTTCTTAAATGTATAAGACTGTTTAATTTTTTTTGACATACAGGTTGGTTCCTTAGGTCTGCGGGGACCTTTGGAGACCACTCGAGGGCTCCTTGGACCACCACGGTAAACGAAGGCTGCCAGGTCCACGGGGGACACTGTGGGGAGAACCAGGAGCCCCACTTCTGTGGGACCCCAAGGACCAAGTAGGACCACCCGGGAGGGCCCCAATGACACCCCATTGGTAAAAACCAGAGGACCTCAGACAACCGTGGGGCTACCTCGGGGACCCCTCATGACACCCTGGCGGCCATCATGCTGGAGCTACCGAGCCATTTGGGGCCCACAGGTGACCCCACGGCAGACCACCTGGAGGCTGATGGGGACACGTCGTAGGCCTCCAGACGCCTGTTTGACCCTTTTGCTGAGGCCACTGTGGGGCCTGCGGACACCCACCAGACAACGGGGACTCCATGGGCCTGGGTACTATACCCGTATGTCAAGAATAAATCAGTCTGCAATGGGGTGGCACAGGTGGTTGGGCTTAGTATATATTTATTAATCTAGTAATGTCATTGTGGGGCTAGTTATTTTTGATCTTGTGTAGTTTTGGGGTGGGGGTAAGTTGTCCCGAGGGCCTGGGTAGGTCTCCGGTTATGTAGTGGGGTGCGTGAGAGGTTAGGCCTCCGGGGCGGGGTAGTGGTGGGTATTTGGGCTCCCGAGGGAGTGGTGAGTTGTGGGTGGGGTTAACCCTAAATGTACTGTCGCGGTTAATAACAGCTAAGGTGATTAAGGGGTTAGGGGACATTAGATTGGCTCTTTTATTATTTGTGTATTGTTTTCGCACCGAGTGTATGGGCAGATGATGAAGATGAGGATGGCCTCTCATCGTGGGTGCCAGACAGGGTGAGTACAAAAGTATTTATTACATTTACTGTGCATAATGGATCTTTTAATGGGCAAATGCATATTTCATCATGTTGGATAATAGATAAATTTTGCCATTACTGTAGTGTAATGTATTCTCAGGTGGTGGGGGGGTGGCGGGTGTGTTGTAAATTGCAACGTTTATTGGAGCCAATGTCGCCCACAAACATCTATTATGCCGTTGAACCCTTCATTGCCTTAGCGGATAGCGCCTCAAGGTATGAGCTCCTGTAATTATTTTAGTTAATAGTAGGCGGGAGCAGGGGTCTCCGAGCTGAAACCGCATTGATTGTGGCAGGTGACCCCCTGCTTCCCGATTACCGGCCGCGGTTATGGGGCATCAGATGGCCAGTTGTCTCCGCCATCTTTTAGAGTCCACACATCGCTCGCTTGGACGCATATTAAAGATGGCGGTGACACTGCATCCGTATTTCCCCATACTGGGGCCTGTAACGGCGGGAGCAGGGGGTCCCTGCCTGACCATTAATCCATCGGGTTCAGCTCAGGAGACCCCCTGCTCCGCACACTTTTATATAAAATGATCATTAATTCAGCTTCATTACAAGACTGGACATGGTACCATATTATTTTTGTGTTTTAATAATAGTGTAGATGTGCAGGGGGTATCCTGAGCTGAAACCGCAGTGGTTTCAGGTCCGGGGACCCCTTACTTTCGGCGATACAGGCCCGTTATGGAGTGCCGTATCCCTGCACTGTAAAGCTACCGCTTATGTCACAGAGACATTAATTCGGCAGGGATTGTTTACCGGCACCCCATATCGGGGCCTGTATCTCTGAAGCAGGGGGTCCCCGGACCTGAAACCAATGCGGTTTAGCTCAGGAGACCCCCTGCTTGCATCTCACTATTATTAATAAAAATCATATTTGTACAGCATGATCACTGAAGAGCCATGATTAGAGCAGCGTCCCATGCAGTCTTACAGGCTGTTTGTTTATATCAGTTATCGTGCTATATAACTTAGCCACGAATAGCAGGGGGGGAAAAGATGGTGCTCGCGCAGATCCCCCCCTCATGCGACACTTTTTGGCAAAGGCAGGTGCAAAAACAGCTGCTGCGAGCGTGCCTTAGCTGAAATAGAAGAGATTGGGCTCTCAGCAGCCTATTTGGACCAAACTGCTACCCATCCCTCATACAGAAAGCGCAGGCCGGAGAGGCTTAATTTTCCCGGTTTTCGAGCGGCAAAATAATCGGGGGAGAAAGAGAGTACGTAAAGTCAGACCACCACTTTTATGTTGGTTGCTCATATGACCTAATTGCGTCTCTAAGCTAGTTGTTTATGATAGTTAACTAGCATTTTCAGCCATCCAGGTGTTTGATGCATCTTTGTGTCTGACCTACGTGAATGCTGGAACCAAATAAAGCCTTTATTTAAAACATACAAGCAAAAGAAGCCCTTAGATCTAACACCTCGGGGTCTAAAAGTCTAAAAAACGCCCATCCGTCTCCAAAGGAAGTATATCCAGGGTGGGTGGTGCGCAGGCAAACTTAACCCGTGTCCGGGTACAGTCTTTTGCTCCTCTGCCCTGCTCCTGGACAGTGGCCTCACTGGTAAAAAATGGCTCAAAAGTCAGAACTACGCGTTTCACCCCTTCCTGGGCTTCCTCAGGTTCCATAGGTGGGAGTGCACAATGTCTCTGGTATATATGCATTCAAGTGGCCAATCCCACACTACCCTTTGAGCCTCCTCCATACCAAATGTCTAAAATCGGATTTCTAACTGGTAAAGCACAAATACATAGTACAGGTAATATCAAATTGACTAGATCTATAGAGATTAATTGAAAAAAGTAAAGTGATAAGTTGATAAAGTGAAATATC